>JAWQUT010000469.1:212985-251473 GCA_033807755.1 Ellobium chinense
AGCTCGCCCCCCTTCTCCTTCCTCACTCTCATTTTCCTTTCATGCGGGACGTCACTTCACGCTGTGACGTATGAAGACATAGATCTATTGTAATAAGAGAATCACTTACGTTTGTTTTTGTTTTTTTTTGGACGTGGTGATGGTTGATTTAATTATCAACGACATTTGTGCCATCCACCCACGAAATGCCGGACGAACTCGATTTCGCCTTAAGTGAGGAAGTGTTTTTGCCTTAGCAAAGAAAAGGGGGTAAGTAAAAGATTTAAGTTTAAGCGAAATCAAGCACAGCAGAACCGCCTAACGTCCAGTGGGCGAATGGCTGAAATGAACGGGTTTACTTGGTGGTGTCCCTGGTAAAGACACTTTTCTCCTATTATTCCCACCCAGACGCAGGTGTGAATGAGAACGTGGCTTTCGAGCGAGAGGGAGGAAGGGGNGGGGGGGGGGAGGGGGGCAGGGCGCTGCTACGCGGTGACTAACAATTACCATTTTATAGATTTGATTTGTGATAATATAATAATACTATATAGTATTTCTATGTGTGCTGTTTTATAATATATATGTATTACCCTAAATGGAACGCATAACGTTGAATGGCATTGTAAAAGAAATTATTCCTATTAGGCTTAATAAAGTTTCTTTTCCTATTACATTGATTCATATATCAGCCATAACCGTGTTCAAATAAAAGCTAATAATATAGGTTATTTCCATATTTATTTACGGTATATCATACTATATTTTGACATAAAAGACACCTGTCTGTCTGTCTGTCTGTCTGTCTGTCTGTCTGTCTGTCTGTCTGTCTGTCTGTCTATCTGTCTATCTGTCTGTCTGTCGTGACAACAAGCCCCGCACTTTAATCTCAACGCCCTCGCACCCAGCCGCTCTTAAGTAACCGCCCCCACCATGTCTCTCACTACCCCGTACTGTTTTCAAGAACGTAACCATCCCTCATCTTACCACTTTCTCTCGTCTTTTGTCTCCCCTACTTTCTTTCAATCCCTTACGATGTCGTCTACCCACATGCATGAAGATTAAGAAACAAAAAAAAACCGAAATGGCTGTAGGCTGTTTCGGAAACCCACTTCTAGCCTCCCCTTTTTCCATTAAAGTCTGTTGCACTCAAAGCTCTTGAGCGACTATGTAGGCCGAAAGTAATTTGAACCCATGACTTTAACCCTTTCGCCATCCCACTTCCACGGCACGTATTTAGACATGTTTGTACCGGTTGTTTCATTTTCTCTAACTACACCTACATTACAGAGATAAATCTATGCATTTCCTGTCTAGTTCCACACCTTTAATGTTAGGTCTTGCCTTTAATGTTTTTACGTCTTACAACACGCTCCTGACCCATCCATGTTTATAGAACAGTTTAGAGAATCCTGCATTCTTGTATGGTGGCAAGAACCACCAGGCTCACTCGTTTCTAAGCTTACTTCTTTATTTCCATATCCCATCTCAGCTCATTTTGGTTCGCCAAAATAACCTTGATAATGTCATTGTTGGTCCGTACCGGCAGGCTAAAATTAGCTCTATATAATAATATTAGTTTTGAGTCTATTCTGTCGATCAAAATAAACTTATTTTCAGACCATGATTCTAGACAGCACTCAAAACGATAACAATGATAATATTCGAAAATCATGAGCTGTATCACAGCCACTGATCTGTATTTGATATTTTACGATTATGACTGATTCAAATTGCATACAGTCAATCATAAATTGAAGCTGAAAGGGGCATTTTCTAGATGAGAGAGAGAGAGAGAGAGAGAGAGAGAGAGAGGGAGAGAGAGAGAGCGAGAGAAGAGAGAGAGAGAAAAAGAGTGAGAGAGACAGAGAGAGAGAGGGAGGGAAGGGGAGAGAGAGAGATGAAAGTACAGGGAAAGACAGAGAGGGAGAAAAAGACAGAGTCAGAGAGGGAGAGAGAGAGAGAGAGAGAGAGAGAGAGAGAGAGAGAGCAGAGAATGAGACACGCAGCGAGAGTTGGGGAGGGAGGGAAGACGTTGTGGCAGCACGAGCAAAAGATTAGCGGAAAAGAACTAATGAAATCCCAATATTGCCATCTCCAGGTCCTATTCGGAACAAATTAAGCATAAAAGACTTTCAACGCCAATAGAAACATCGTGGTGCAATCATAGTTCTTTTAACCTATCTTTAGACTATTGCCAGTTATGGATTGCACATTGAAAGTCATTTCGCCAGGAAAATCGCCTTTAAAGTACATCTATTTTTGTAAAGCATAACTCAAACCGTTCAGTTAAATTGGCACATTGGTATTAAGGAGCCGAAGTCTCTCTTCTCATCACCAAACATGGAAAAGATTTCGACATTTTCGTTTACCGAGCTGTGTCAAGACACTGTTGTGTGAGCATAGCACAACTTTGCTTTTAAAAAAAGACTTCGAAGCTTTGCTGCCGATATTGTGCCATTTTCTAGGGTTGTTTTGCTTAAATACCACACCCTGTGTTGCAATATTTCCAGGAAATGGGAAATCTTTCGCTTCAAAGAACTCGCACAATGGCCTCGTTGGTCAGAGAGAGATTTTTAATTACCGCCGGACATCTTAGATGTTCCTATAACATTCCCTCCTTCATTTTCCCTCTCTGCTTCAGTCCTGCCTCTTTTTTTTTTTAAACGTTGATAAGCCCTAGCTCTTTAATTCCAACCTCTCATTTTATGTTGATACTCCCCAAGTGATCCATAACTTCCTTCTTTTTTGTGTGTGTTTTTTGATGTTGGCATGTACACGCACATGCTATGCTTCAGATCTTTAAATTTTTTCTTTTTTACTTTCATTGCTTCGCAGTGATGTTTCATTCGTACTTTTTTCTTTTTTTTTACCTACACATCGGCATAAAAGCTATCAAATCCACTCTTTTTGTACTAGACATTTTGCTGTCTTCATTAATATAATATAAGATCATAAATACAATTTTGCCATTTCTTTAGGGTATATGAAAGAAGCTTATATGCCGGTTGATGAATTAAATGAAATGTTGACGATGTTAAGTTATAAGCATTGTGATTGGAAAACAGAGCTGTTTCAATGAAGTTGGTAAAACGGGGGCGACGCTGACCTATAAAGTTGTTAACCACATGAGGGTCTGAATGACCTATTTTAGCAACGTGAAAAGCTTTTCTTATTCTTTCCCTTTTTTTTTCCGGAAAAGTCAGTTCTGCATCTGAGACAACAAAACCATTTTAAAAACACCCATTACACCATTCTTAACACCTTATAAACAATCTTATTTCTTCCGCCAAAAAAGATCTTATGTGACCCTATTCCCACCTCTTAGTATCACGGTTTAGTTGAGTAGATAAAAGCGCGGCAGTGCCGGTGACAGTGAACATTCTGTAATTCGGGCAGTGCACACGCGACATCTGAAGAGCCATTAACACAATTTGCAGTAGGGCCAAGTGCACTTGTAGTCGACCTCGTCCATTGATGCCGTTTACACCCTCGTGATGGAACTGACGTGGACGACTACATTTTTTTTTTTTTGGTGGTCTTTTAGATTCGAGTATCAGAGTCAGATGGGTGGATTCGATTATTAACATATAATCGTGTTATAGTCTGTACCGGCAAAAAAGAATTGAACGAGGGTTTTTAATACTGTAATATAAAATCCAGCACGAAATATAATATTCAGACGCAAAAAACCCGATACAAATATATATATAGAAGAAGAATAACATAAATTTACTCTAATAAAGAATGCAACGTAATATCTTTTCAGTATTTGGACGATGGTTTCAAACGCTTCGAATGTTGTAACATGTAAATCAGCACGAAAAATAATATTCCGATGAAAAATAAAAGAAACATGTACACATATAATAAGAATAAAATAAAGACAGTTTAACAAAAAAAGTTTAACGTAATATCTTTTCAACAACCAGGAAAGCTCCACCCATGTCATCATTGACATTAAACTCCGTAGGATAATCGAATCCGTTGCATGAGTGAAAAATTATAAATCGGACTGGGCTGATTCGGATTGGAGTACTCGAATTTCAGATTAATGTATAACCCATTAATGTCATGATGGCTGATGCCGAGCCACAGGTACGAGTAGTATGCGGTAAGAGTCCATTACGTAAGAACTGACTACACTTTCAGAGAAGATGTTTAGAACATAAACTGTTTCTCAAGTTAAGGCGCGGCACTGCAATAAAGTTAGAATTAGAAGTAGGAGCAACAGGAACAGGAAAAGGCGCTGGCGAAAGCTGAAGAACGGACGAGGAAGACAAGCAGAAAATAGATTGATGCAAACAACATCCCCAGCAACATCAACAAAATAAACACGCGATGTATTAGGGGGCAGCACCTTTCGACATCCTTCACAAAGTCATGCACTTTCTTCACGTGCATAGCTTAGTTCTTGTACCAGTGTTGCCACTCTTAACGATTTTTCCCCTTTAGTAGGGTAAAATGGCTTTACAAAAAGCCATTTTCAGCAACTTAAGGGAAACCCATTTTAGGTAACTTGTTGGGAGAAACCTCTAAAAATGAAGTTCAAAATCGCTAAAATGCCCCGTTTTCTTCTTTCTAACGACAAAATTACAGGATTTTCCCTTTTTAAATACACTTCAATATTGTAGGTAGGGAAACGTAGGGGAAAACATCACTCCCCTAACTGAATGGGAAAAGCACATGACCAGTGTGGCAACCCTGCCTTATGCTGAAGACAAGACTGTAAATATGACAGCTCTACAAATGAAAGGTTTTACTGCAAGTTATTACAATGTTGAGGTAAGCCAAGACAGAAATGGAGTACGATAAATTCTGTTGCCATGCGGGTGGCAGCAGCTGCCAAGATCCATAAGGGTGTAGCTTTAACTTGCCAATAAATAACGAATTGTTTGTCAGATGGGTGACAGAGACGTGCACTTTAAGCAAGGTACATGCAGACACTTAAGAACATACTGGTTACATGCCAGCAGACATCCTGTCAACCATTCTAGTCTGTGTCTTGTGTTATTTATGGGTGAATGTTAGATAATTTCCACAACAAAACGCGCTATTTACCAAGTACAAACAAACACTTAGAATATACGGATTTACATGCAGGTATCCCTTCAGACAGACTAGTCAGTTTCGTGGGTGATTTATGAGTGTATGTTAGATACTTTTCACAACAAAACGCGTTATTTATCATGTGCATGCAAATATCTAGAAAATACGGATCCACAAATCCGTCAGGTTCTATCCTGTCAGGCATACCAAGCAGTTTGGCCAGTGATTTATGAGTATATGTTTGATGATTTCCACAACAAAATTCACCATTTACCACTCTCTGTCACAACAGAGACACCCTGCCCATCGGCCACCGTGCGTTAAGGATATCTAAAAAGTAAAATATGTGTTTTTTCGAGGGTACGGGGGAAGAGATTCTATATGGTACTCGTAAAACAATACAGAAATTATAACGCTGTGTCTAAAACTGACAGCTGTCTTTACTCGCTGCATAGATCCGATCCATTTAGTTGCTGTTGCGAGGCAGGTGTTAAAGGAGAGAAGAGACATGATGGACACATCACTAATTTGAATGCAATTGCACCCTTCACATCGGAACATTATTTTCACCATATTTTACAAAGAAAGGATTTCACACGGCACATACGCTTTGTAAATCTCTAATTTACTCAACCTCCGAACATTACGATAAAGATAATTGATTTTTAAAACGTCTTGTAGTAAACTGAAGCATGAAATCCAATTTATCTGAGTCGAAGCACTCTTCTACTTCTTACAACTTTATTTACCCCGTAGGGAAATTGTTTTACAATGTCATACAGTGTTACACATCTCATTCATAATACAAACACATATAACAATACACATCATACATGTAAATACATAATATTACAAATGAAATACATAACAAAGTCATTGCTGGTCGCCAGCAGTGCAGCGCCCTGGTCCCCCCAGCTCTAAAGCCAGGTACTCATTTACACCTGAGTCGAGTGAGGAAATGGAAGCGAAGTGTCTTTCCCAAGGGACACTACAACGTACACCGCCCAGCTCGCGAATCAAACACATAAACCTTAGACTTGAATGTCTTCAGTTTCTGAGTACGACTCACAAACCGCACGGCCACGCTGCCTCCCTCTTCACGACCATCTGTAGACGGACCATTTGCCTTTCGACGTAACGATTGGATAGCACAGCTTAAAATTAATACGGGCACCGACTGCTAAATAACAGTATGTGATTTCATGGATAACCCAAATCTCTTTCCACTCTACGGGGCTAACTCTGCCTGTCCAGCTCATAAAAAAAAATACTACTAGTGGAAATAGACATACACGGTTTTATGGTAGATTCCGTTCTGACCTGAAAATAAAATGGTAAGTCATCAGTGGCATCACATATTCGCGAAAGATCGTATAAAAAAAAAGCCTGGGCAATCTACCATAATAATTATGAATTTGTGACAGGTTAAGAAGTGATGAAATGGATCAAAAGGTCTTTGCGAGTAATCATGGCAGTGAGTTGAATACAATAGGGCAAAAATGCAGGCACAGATGCATTGACAGATAGGCCTACAATATATTGTCTGTTAAGAGTGCAACAGATGCACAGGCAATAAAAGAAGTCATAACGAAATTATCGCACATATCTACGAAGTGCGAAGCATACGTTCTGTAATTCGCTTGTTTATGTTATGAAGTCAGAAAGATTCGCAAAAGTTTCTCCGGTAATTGGGAGCTTGCGCATTAACGATAAGATCTCTTACCATCATATGAATTACATACTTTACTCTGCATATTGAACGCTACTAAGAGTGCATTCAACACAGATGCTCCATCGGTATTCTTACGATGGCAAAAGATCCCATTGTTTATGTGCAAGCTTTCAGTTACTGCTGATGAAACAGGTAAACAGAAATTTCCTAAAGTACAAGATTATTTTTTTCTAAAAACTTGGTCAGGAAGATCTGACAATGTGACCTAGTGATAAACTGGGTCACATTCGCATTGTCAGTACAACAGTTTGAATGGAATCTCTGCAGGGCTTTAAGAGGGGTGTTGCCACTCTTGGCATGTGCTTTTCTCCCACAATAAGAGTGATCTGACATTTCATATTTTTTTTTCGATTTCTCTGTAGGTGGTTTTTCGTGAAGCCATTCTTCCCCCTTTTACGGGAAAAATCTGTGCCGGTGGCAACAGCGCCGCATTAATCGGCACGATGCCGAAGATAGCATTATATCGACAGAGACTTCAATGGACAGCTATTTCTAGGCGGTAATTGACTTATACCATTCAAAACAAACTTCATCTGATGTGAAAATGGTCTTTGCTTAAAATCTGAAAGTCTGATAAGATTCTGCAAGCACATCTAGTAGAAAAATCGCGGTAGATAATAAGACGGCGGTTACCGCACTTCGAGGATAATATGTAAGAAAAAAAAATGGCTTTTCGTAAAATCATTTTACCCTGCGGCAAGGGAAAATCTCTACGACTGGCAACACTTAAGGCTTTCGTTATTTCATGCGCTTGAAACAGAATAAATGTAAGCTTATGACAATTAGGATATATTCAGCCAGGCTTGTTGTTGTTGTTGTTGTCTTTGTTTCCCAGGAGGATGTGAGTTTCTGTTATCCCCGATAGGATGGCCAATAGGTAGAAAGCATGAGTCTTAATGAGGAGGGTCCCTGGTTCGAATCCAGTCAGTGGCATGCGGTTTCTCTTCGGGTATTTTTGGCGGTGTGTGCAAGGCGCCCTCTTAACCGTGGCCTGACAGGGGTCTAAGCCAAGTCTCTGATTTAGCTTACACTGTGCTGGAAGGGACGCCAACACCTCACAAAAACAAACTATAGAAGTCCACCCGCGGCTGACAAAGCAGAACTCATTAAAAGTATGACTGCTAGCAGTGACCACCAACAGGTCCGTCACACAGTAAACACAAAGGTAACTGATTAATTCACCGAATGATGGCTTACTATTACATCTATAATAAACTTACCTAGATACATCTGCCAAAATAAAAATTGTAAGATTCATAGTAAACATTCAGTAGCCCAATTACTGGACACAAAAAGACAACATACCGGTCAGAACCAAAAACAAACAAACAAAACTTCCCGGAATTTTCCGCAAGATTAATTCTTTGGTGTGAGAAGATATAACAGGGCTTCTATAAATTCGAGCTATGGGAGAAGTTACACACACAGGCTGTTGGCCAGTGTTTATTTATTGATATCTCTTATGTTTAACGTGGGAACAAAGGCATTCAGGATGGCTTGTAAACAATAGATCATCAACTAAGTGTCTTACAAGTCCCAGGATTCTCCCCTGATACGATGCATCCAGTAATACAATGGCATGCAGTCTAACAAAGAAACAGCGTTCAGGAAAAAACTGTTAGCAACTGGGTTGCAACTCAGTGTATGCACTTTTAGCCCTTCAGCCACCTACATCCCCATCGACAAAAAAAAAATCTGATTTATTCTGAAAAGCAGGGCTTATGTTTGTTTGCTTGTCAAAATAACTATATTGCATATTACTCATGATCGATGTGATATAACTCACCTTCAAACAAAGTTGGGTTTTTTTTTTCCACAACTGCGGGTGTCCTCGACATATTTACCAAAATTAGACACGAATTTGTCTGAAGCAAAGAGGCTTTGTGCAAACAGAGACATTTTGCTGAAAGGCAGTTTTGGCAAAGATAACTTTTTCTGACGGGAGATATTAAAATTATTCCCTTCAGAAAATTGTCCATTACATAACTCCTGCTGCTGAATTTATCCTTCACCGGCCTTTCGATTTTAGCGAAACGCTTGCACCACTTCAATCTATTTGGAAAGAGTAGCAAAAGGTGATAAGAATGTTTTGTGCAAATCAAAGGTGATGGACTGGCATTTACAGAATGTCTGTTTAAATGGTCGTCGCATTTAGCCAATACTCGTTACAGGCCCGTTCAAGGTAGAAAGGAAGAAGAAAGGCATAATAATAATAATAATACGCTTCAACCCCCGCCCCCACCCCTCCCTTCCCAAAGGGCTCGAAGCGCTTTACAGCCACACATGCACACCTCCACAAACACACAAGCTTACACGCACAGCACAAGCACACAGATACATCCACACTCATATAAAAAATTTCACTCATACGTACACTCATAGCACTTGTATGTATGTGCACTCAAAGAGGAGGAGTCTCAAAGTCAGAGGGGAGCTTGGATTCCAGCCTCCGATATCAACGAGGAAATCTATTTTACCAAATTTCACAAGTAAAGCACTTCTTACTGCATAGAAATTTTGCAGGTCCTTAGTTTACTGTCTCTCTAAAATGTTACGGTAGAGAAAATTGACAAAAACCTGTCTGGTATTTGAACAATGAAAGCAGATCCATCTGAGTCCAGGCAGGGGCCACGGCCAATGTAAACGGCGCTTGCCTTCTGATGGTAACGATCGGTTGGAGCGGCTTTAACTACCTCTTATTCTCATGACAGCTTCATCGAAAATAATTGTAAATAACAGGCGTGTATTTTCAGCCCTCGTACTATATAAGCTTGCCCTAAAAGCCTTAGTTATCAGACAGTATTATAACTGCCGTTTTCAATCTAGTACGTCTCTTATAATATTCCTTGAATATCAAAAATGTTTCGGATTTTATCGATCCGTCACAGTAATATAAAAATCTGCTCAGCAGCTTTCGTATTCGACATGACAGAAGCACAACTTCCAAAGTGAACAGATCTGTACCAACAAACTCGTATTACAAATGTAATAAAATACTTGTTATTTATTCCAGATTTACATTGACAGTCTTNAGCTATTTTACCAAATTTCACTCCTTACTGCATAGAAACTTTGCAGGTCCTTAGTTTACTATCTCTCTAAAATTAATGTTACGGTACAGAAACTTGACAAAAACTTGTCTGGTATTTGAACAATGAAAGCAGATCCACCTGAGTCCAGGCAGGAGCCACGGCCAGTGTAAACAGGGTTTGCCTTCTGATGGTAACGATCGGTTGGAGCGGCTTTAACTACCTCTTATTCTCATGACAGTTTCATCGAAAATAATTGTAAATAACAGGCGTGTATTTTCAGCCCTCGTACTATATAAGCTTGCCCTAAAAGTCTGAGTTATCAGACATATTATAACTGCCGTTTTCAACCTAGCACGTCTCTTATAATATTCCTCGGATATAAGAAATGTTTCGTATTTTATCGATCAATCACAGTAATATAAAAATCTGCTCAGCAGCTTTCGTATTCGACATGACAGAAGCACAACTTCCAAAGTGAACAGATCTGTACTCGTATTACAAATGTAATAAAATACTTGTTATTTATTCCAGATTTACATTGACAGTCTTATTAAGCTTAGCAGCTGTCTTATTACACAAAAAAAAAATATTTGACTCAAAACTTCTCACTTTCCACCACAGCTTTGTATCAACAGATTTTGTATATAAACCCTCTAAATTCCGCACTAGACAACATATCAAGGGGCGCAACTCTGTCACAAAAAATATATTTTTTTTGTACTATTTTTTTTTCATTATTATGATCCAAAGATGTATAATGCGGCGTAGCAGGAGAAGCAGTAAAATTCAGCTGCGGGCGATGGCAGGCGATCCGGTTCATCCAGTGCGATAGTGTTAGAGATATGCCTGACAGAGGGATGGGTGTTTTAGTCCTGGTATTTCATGTGCATTAATTCCTGCAACCTTCTCTGTTGTTAAAATTGAAGAATCCTTCAGGTCCAATGACACCAAAAGCACATGGGCGGGTCTTAAGATTTTAACTGGTTATTCTCAGCCTAAGCAAAGTGTAAATGTCTTAAATGATAATGAATATGCTAATGATTTGAATAAGTTCTATGGAAGGTTTGACTGTTTTGATTTTGCACAAGTGTGTAATAAACTTCGAGATGACCTCAATGAGAGCAGCAATATAAATATAAAAGAACATGATGTTAAAAATAGCTTTAACAACATAAACATAAACAAAGCTTGTGGCCCTGACAAGGTGAGTGGAAAGCTCATAAAAACTTGCTCTGCTCAACTGTGTTCTATTTTCACTTTTATATTCAATATGTCTCTTGAAATGAAAAAAATACCAACTATTTGGAAAACTGCGGAGATTANTAAAATACTTGTTATTTATTCCAGATTTACATTGACAGTCTTATTAAGCTTAGCAGCTGTCTTATTACACACACACAAAAAATTTGAATCAAAACTTCGCACTTTCCACCACAACTTTGTATCAACAGATTTTGTATATAAACCCTCTAAATTCCGCACTAGACAAGATATCCAGGGGCGCGACTCTGTCGAACTCAACATAGGAGTCACAAAAAATATTTTTTTTTTTTTACTATTTTTTTTTCATTATTATGATCCAAAGATGTATAATGCGGCGTAGCAGGAGAAGCAGTAAAATTCAGCTGCGGGCGATGGCAGGCGATCCGGTTCATCCAGTGCGATAGTGTTACAGATATGCCTGACAGAGGGATGGGGTTGTAGTCCTGGTATTTCATGTGCATTAATTCCTGCAACCTTCTCTGTTGTTAACGCTTCATTAAGTACATGGCACATCAGACCTACCTGTCTTCTAGAATTCTTACTTGTTGAAATCATGATTTAGCCCTATTTATGGTACATTATCACATGAAGATTCTTCTCTTATTTTCTGGCTTTTTTTTTTCATCTTTTATTAATCCATAGCTTTCTTTTTTTTTTTTTTCTTTCTTTAGATCCATTCTTCATTTCTCTCGCATATTCTCTTTGTCTTTCTTCCTTTCATGAATTAGTCTAAAGCTTCTGATGTTGATTCCTAATCTCTTTTCTGCCGTGTTCTGACATCGTTCATTTACTTCAGTTCTCTTATTCCTGCTCTCTCTTATCTCTCGATATCTAATCATGAAACCACAAGAGAAGGCCGTAAATGCCAAAATGTTTTATCAATGTCCTCCCCTTATTCGTTTAGTAATACATTATCTCCTGAAATAAAAAGAAGACAAAAAAGAAGACCTTGTCATGAAATGAGGCTGTCGGTCAAACGGCAGTTAATTTCCCCATTCCTTTCCGGCGCAAATGGAATATCTTCTTTATCAAATGGCCAATAGCCGCCTTGTCTGGATAGACCAGCACAGCAACGACATCCTGATAACTCAAGATAAACAGAATGGACTGGAATCGGTCGACGTCATATTATTACATGCGTAAAGACTTGACATTGGTATAATCAGTGGAGAAATGTTCTTTTTTTTTAATCGTTACAATTCATGTTGATGATGATGAAGAAGATGATGATTTCTTAGTTCTTTGCTGGTTTGGACAGAACTTTTTAATTTTTATAATGTGTTTAAAATGATGATGATGATTATGATAATAATAATAATAACAATAATTTGATTATCAAAGGCATTTATATAGTGCCCCACCTCAGAAGGAATCCAGTGGCTTTACAGTCACTTGCACACATACTCAAATACAAATGCACCTCTGTACAAACACATAAGCCTACACACACACATACACACACACACGTACACACACACACACATACACACACGCATACACACACACACACACACATACACACACACACACATACGCACACATACNAAAACAAATTTCCATGCATGGATCAATAAAGTTTATCTTATCTTATCTTATCTTATCTTAACGCTTCATTAAGTGCATGGCACATCAGACCTACCTGTCTTCTAGAATTTTTACTTGTTGAACTCATGATTTAGCCCTGTTTATGGTGCATTATCACATGAAGATTCTTCTTTTATTTTCTGGGGTGGTTTTTTTTTTCAACTTTTTAAAAATCCATTGCTTTCTTTTTTTTCTTTCTTTAGATTCATTCTTTATTTCTCTCGCTTATTCTCTTTGTTTTTCTTCCTTTCATGACTAAGTCTAAAGCCTCTGATGTTGATTCCTAATCTCTTTTCTGCCGTGTTCTGACATCGTTCATTTACTTCAGTTCTCTTATTCCTGCTCTCTCTTATCTCTCGATATCTAATCATGAAACCACAAGAGAAGGCCGTAATTGCCAAAATATTTTATCGATGTCCTCCCCTTATTTGTTTATGTAATAAATTATCTCTTGAAATAAAAAGAAAACAAGAAGACCTTGTCATGAAATGAGGCTGTCGGTCAAACGGCAGTTAATTTCCCCATTCTTTTCCGGCGCAAATGGAATATCTTCTTTATCAAATGGCCAATAGCCGCCTTGTCTAGAAAGACCAGCACAGTAACGACATCCTGATAACTCAAGATAAACAGAATGGACTGGTATCAGTCGATGTCACATTATTACAAGACAGTGTAAAGACTTGGTAAAATCAGTGGAGAAACGGTTTTTTTTTTCTTTTATCGTTACACAGCAATCCACGTTGATGATGATTTCTTAGTCCTTCGCTTGTTTGGACAGAACTTTTTAATTTTTGTAATGTGTTCCAAATGATGTTGATGATGATGATGATGATGATGACAGTTCTTTGGATTGTTTTTTCAATTAAAGCTCAGCTTTTCTGGTGGAGAACGCCTTCTTTCCTTTTTTCAATGATGATGATGATGATGATGATGATGATGATGATAATAATAATAATAACAATAATAATAAATCTTATTTTGATTATCAAGGGCATGTATATAGTGCCCCACCTCAGAAGGAATCCAGTGGCTTTACAGTCACTTGCACACAGACTCAAACATAAATGCACCTCTGTAAAAAACACACAAGCCTACACACACACACACACACACACACACGCACATACACACAAACACATACACACACATTATACGCACATGTACACGCTTGCGTACACACATGCACACGTACAAACACCCCCCCCCCCTCTCTCTCTCTCACACACACACACNCACACACACAAACGCCCACACGCGTCGCCATTAAGTATATGCACTCAAGGAGTAACAGTCTTAGGTGAGAGTGGAGCATGGGTTCTAGCCTCTGATGCGAGTAAAATAGCAGAAACTACTAACAGGTTTATTGACTAAAAAATCCACATCTCACTCTAAATCAGTATTCAAGAGCTGAGTTTTTCCTCCATCGGGATTTTTGCGAGGAAAATATAACTAGCGACTGGACGGGCGGACGGACGGACGGACAGACAGACAGACAGACACATGCAGACTGTCAGACAGACAAATTTAATCATCACTGAATAGCAGACATAACTTTTCTGGTAAACATCTCATAATTTCTATTCAATACAGCCACGTAGATCCCCAAAATGTTAGTAAAAAACGACATTACATAAACCATAGCAGGGAAAACAAAATGAGATAAGAGTAAGGACGACATAAACAAAGATAGACTACAAAGCCGCAATATTCTCAATAAACAAAACGGGATTACACGAAAGAAATGGAGCAGTACAAACAAGATCATCTCTCTCATCACAGGAGATATCAACTCACGCAATTCACAGCCTGTTTGCTGTTCGGGCGTGCATTGGCACCGGGAGTTATCGGGGAGATCTGGAAGGGCTTATCTTGTGTCGTGCCAACATAGAATGCTGAATTCAGGACACGGAAATCTGACAAAACTGAGGAAACGTTAGGAATGAGGAAGCAGCTAGTGCAGTTTTTATTTTTTTAAAAGGTTTATCTTTTTAGAGATGATAGCACAATCTCGTTCGAGATAAGATGATAAAGCCAGACTGATTCTTTAGGCTTCTAGTTTTGTGTGGGGATTTTTTTTTGATGTGGAAGAATATTTAAATTGGGGGAGGATAAAGGGATGACCCCTCTCCCATACAGACCCCTCTCCGTACACATAGAGACACAGATACACAAATATACAGACACAGACACACACACACACACACACACACACACACATACGGGAGTCGTCGCTCTATTTGGAGCAAGAGAGTGAGAGAAAACGAATGAGGAACAAAGAAAGAGAGAGAGAGAGAAAGAGAGAGAGAGAGAGAGAGAGAGAGCGATAGAGAGAAAGGGTGATAGAAGGTATGCTTATATATCTCCTTCCTGTTGTGAGAGAGCGTTCCTAAAATAATGTGCAGAAATCATATTATTCCGTAGTATATATACAAATATATCAACACGAGCGCTCACTAGACTATATTATTATCCAAGATATTTTTATTTTTATATACAAGGGTATTAAAGGCCATATTTTAAATATCAAATAAACTTTGGCTTCGCATCGTGTTATTGCAACCGCTCAGTGACTAAACGCTGTTGTCCTATTATTGCCAACTGGCGGGTTACAACGGGACAACGACCACTACAACATCACAAACTGGACATGGTTTAAAAAAACAACATAGTGACAAGAGCCATTTTGAAACCAGCCGAATGTAGTCGACTCCGCTTAATCACAATTCACATAATGGCAACTTCCATAGTAAAATGCTATAATTCAATGTGAAATTAACTGGATAATCGCAACTCCTTTGAATAGCAACTTTTTCTATGCTCCCCAGATGTTGTGATTAAGCGAAATTGATTGTACAGTTCTTTATTTGAAAGGTAGCTGCTTTTTCTTTCCTCCCGCTCTCCTCCTTCACACACACACACACACACACACACACACACACACACACACACACACACACAGACAAATAAACACAGACACACAGACACACAGACACACACACAGACACACACACACACACACACACACACACACACACACACACACACACATACACAATTACAAACACACTCACCACCCATCCCTTCTCCGCCCAAGGAGAATTCCCACCTCCGCCGCTGTTTAAAACTTCCCTCACGGANACACACACACACACACAAACACACACACAGACAAACACACACACAGACAAACACACACACACAAACACACACACACACAGACAAACACACACTCACACACACAGACAAATAAACACAGACACACAGACACACAGACACACACACACACACACACACACACACACACACACACACACATATACACAATTACAAACACACTCACCACCCATCCCTTCTCCGCCCAAGGAGAATTCCCACCTCCGCCGCTGTTTAAAACTTCCCTCACGGAAAAGAAAACCCCAAAACACGATTGATCGCACTTGATTCCCCAGACAGGCTCCACATTTCGTCAAAATCTTTAAATGCATTTTGCATTTAGATTTGAAACCATCACATTTCGCACATGACTTCCTCAACACGACAAAGCGATTAAGTTAAGAGCCATAGAACTGCGTATCGGGGGACAAATTTAGATACATGTCTTTGTAGACATGAGGCTGGGTTTCCTTCCGTATTTACTCGATCGAGGGAGAGACGCCAAGGATAGAAGGAAGAACAGTTCTGTAAAAGTCTGGGATGACAAGGCACATTGGATCAATGCACTGGGTCACCCTGGCATGCACGAAAATCAAATAGCTGACTACCTAGCAGAGTGAGCAGTGTTGTAGCACGTGAAAGACTGTCTAACAAGGTCATGTCTAGTATTTATGTTGACAAGAATGAAAAAATTTAGCAATAAGCTACGAGTAACACATTCGTGCTATCCTGCTGTTAAGTTTATAGACCTACGTATTGTAGGTCCGCTCACAACTGACAACGCAGAGATCGGTAAAAGAATCTCTGGTAACTACGACCTCACGTAAGTTCCCAAAGGCAGTGGATTCTAAGGTCATTCCGGAAACATAGTGAGCCGAAGTAAAAAGGTAAATGAAAACTTGTTTCTTGGACAGACCAGAGTTAGTACAGCTGATGGTCACATAGATACATATGAGAATATCTCATGTACATGGACTCTTCTAGACAGTGGGAATAGAAGCAGGTCCAAGATCAGCTCGCTAAGTCGCAGAGTCAGCAAAAAGCATAGGACAGCCACCAGTCACGTCGCAACTGGAAGAACACGCACTGGAACTCTTCGCCGGATCCTTGGAACGAATTTTTTTGTTTGAGGCAGAGGAAGCAAAGCACATGGGAGTTTGTTTTGAATGCCAGGAAGCCAGTTCGATAGTCAAGTAAACTGTTCACGCTCTAACTGGTTTCTCTCTCTCTCTCTCTCACTCTCTCTCTCTCTCTCTCTCTCTCTCTCTCTCTTTCTCTCTCTCTCTCTCTTTCTTTCTCTCTCTATCTCTGGGCTGCATCTTTGCCAGCCCAACGTCTCTCATATCTAAACAAACTTGCGAATTAAACATCTCTTTTATTTTGTTGATTTTTAATATTAACGTCGGAGGAGGAACTGGGCAAAATAAATTTGCCTCTTTACTGCGTGTTCATAGAGTCAGCATTGCCACTCACGTCTCTTGAAAACTGACAAGCGTGGCATTCCACAACTGACAAGATTAAAGCAAAATCGGTCCTTCTTCACTCAGGAACCCCCATGATCTCATAATAAGATGACTGGAAAATATCACTGGCAGCCAGCCTTGAAGATGACGTTCAGGCAATCTCTCGGACTAAAGCTGTTTCTTTCTGTTTGTTCTTATCACATCTACGGCCTAATTATCCGAGACGCCGGAAGGGATCAGCGAACATGGATCTAAGTGTGAACTCCAAGGGTAAAATTAATGGTGTTCTTCCATCCATGGTCTCTGCTGGCAGTGTCAGTTTGGATAAATACAAAAGTGGCTTGTCTGCCAGATGTTGGCACGGATGTTTTTACACATACAAGTCTAAGATGTGCATTTGAATGTTGAATAGGTATTTGTGACTCTTTCTTGCCTACAAACCACCATTCTGAGCCTTTCATACCATGAGTATTTGCCTCTTGATACATGAAGTAGTCCGCGGAGAAAAAAAAAACCTTACATGATTTTTCGTCCTTTTTTCTTCATGTGTCTCAGAGGGCCATTGGGCCACCCGTATCCTCTCCCAGGCGCAGACTACCATGTGTGTATTTTAGCAACATACATGTAAAACAGTACTGTTGGCTAACTGTCCTGCTGCAGCCCCCATGGGGTCTCTTGTGACTGCTAGCAGAATAACGTGCGCGCTCGCGCCCTCAGATTCTTATGCCAAAGCGGCCCTCGTTGACTTGTTCGTGCAAACTGCATCTGGACTAATACGTTCTCACGGGGTTCAGCAGAGTGGAGTGAAAGAAGGAAGTTCCAAATCTAGATTTGAAATATTGCTTCAGTGAGTCACCTCTCATAATTTCTCAGACTGTTTTATTTGGTGTATTTTCTTTATTTGATATCGGAATCAACATCATGGCACGTTGGTCAACCCCATGTTTACGTTGTCCACCCCCAGCAGATAGAGCAGCACGTACTGAGAGTGGACTGGAAATTAAGATACCATCCTTCATTTGATATTATTTGGGCTGCAAGGATTTGAACTCGTGACCTGCCAGCCCTGCAAAGTCGTAGCGTGGACCTCTGACCATGTTTTGAGGGCACTGGCCATTATTATACCATTGGTGGAAGAAGGCTGATGCCTAATAAGGCCTACTACAGTACATAGCGACACTCAGGATTCATGCTGTAAGTTTTAAAAGAATCGATTCGATTTTATTCTGATACTCAGTACGGGGTTGACATTTTGATCTTTTCGATACTGTTGATATTTGTCGATACTGCTAACTACAATTCAATATTTTCAATATCTCTAGCGATCTAGGCCAGAAAAACTATTCCTGCTTACATCAGCGGCTGAGTCTCAATATGAATGTCTAAAATGCTTAACATCGAACATTTCGATATCTAGAAAGCATATTGCCCGCCTCAAGCAAACTGCGATTTATATGGCCTCATCCAGTATTCATTAGTTTCTCCTGCACCAGGTTCAACTTAATGCGCCCTCTACCGGCGATACCGGTGTTCGTCTCCGCTTTACTCTTCTGAGGCTGAGACTTTTCAAATGGGGGTCCCACAAAACCAAACTGACTTCATCGTGTCTCAATATTGCTGCTTGTTTCCTAAGAACTCGGTTGCGAAAACCTTAAAAAAACAACAACAAAAACACCTCCGCTTTAATACCACCCCCCTCCCCCCCGTTCCCTCGTCCACACACACACACTAATGCACGCACACACATACACAAGCCCACGCACGCATACACACACCACACACACTCAAGTGCACGCACGCATGTACACACACACACACACACACACACACACACACACACACACACACACACACACACACACACACACACACACACANACACACACACACACACATAGAGAGAACCCAACAAGTGCATTATTTTCTCGCAATTTTCTTGTTCGAATTCCACGAAAAAGAACTTAAGAAAATTCACAATATCTTGCTCACGCCCCCAAATCACCAGGAAGAGTCTAATGGCAGGTCATCTGAGCTGCACCAAATTAGATCAAGTCCCGACTGCCCAGATCTCTCATTAAATTCTATCGACAACTGCTTTTAAAAGCTCTCACATTTCTAGGGTTTCATTCAGCTAGCTCCACACGTGCCTCGCCTATGTTCCTTCAGTATCATTGCTACGGGGTCAAGAACAGAACGTGAAAGGCCGTAGTTTAAAGGCGGACATAAAAAAAAATGGCTATGTCTGACCCTTACTGATGACGGTCAAGTGTCTGAAGAGTTATAATAATAATGCGGTTTATAAGTCTCGTATCCAGGCTAATGCCTACTCATTCGACTTCACACCATTATTACCCCAGCAGGCCTGATCACTCTATGACTTTCTCAGCTTCCTGGGGAGTTTACAATGCCGCTGCCATTTGGAGGCTTTAATCACCCGCATTCTGACAATATCTTTCACTGCCTAAAGCCAGGTACCCATTATGCAGACGTTTGGACTGAGGAAAATGTGGATGAAATGTTTTCCAGAGGCACTTACAACACTATCGTGGTCGGGAATCGAACCCACGACATGTAGATCTTGAGTCCAATGTCGCAACTATTCGACCACGCCGCTCCAGTTATGCAACAGATTCAACAGCTAGTAGCAACAGATTGAAATTATGTTTCAGATGGGACACTGTGGCATTCATGGAGTTTCTTTTTAATATTATAAACAATAATAATAATGATAACAATATGGTATATAAATCTCGTATCCAGGCTAATGCCCTCTCACGCGACTTTACACTGTTATGATTGAACAGCAACAACAACAACAATAATAATGATTACAGCTACAAAATGCATGGAAACTTTAATTTACTTGCCTTTGTTCACAATAAAGACACTGAGAAAACACAACAAAATATAATGAGCAGTCTAGAAATAGCCAAATTTCGCAAGAAACACTGGACATTCCTTAATAGTCAATACTTGCGTCTTTGATGCCCTCTGATGAGGGGGAGAATGGGGAAAATCTCCATATTGTTGGACGTCACTCAAGAATGATGAAAGACATTTTCGGCCACTGGGTCGAGATTTAGAGGATTGTATTATGGACCAGAGGAGGAAAAGTAGGTCATCGTTTATGGAAAAGGGGTCAGCGGGCATACGTTCAAGTGCTCTCATACAAGAAATGTCCTGGCAATCGTTTGGTTCATTAGGAATTTTTCCTCTTTCTCTTGAGAAACTTTTCATGTTTGTGTGTTTGTATATGTATCTTTATGTGTATATAAGTCTCTCTCTCTTTCTTTCTCTCTCTCTCTCTCTCTCTCTGTGTTTGGTGTGTGTGTGTGTGTGTGTGTGTGTGTGTGTGTGTGTGTGTGTGTGTGTGTGTTTCTATTCTCGTTCTAGTGTTTGGGAAATGGAAATGAGGTTAATCTCTATGATGACTTAGACAAATGTAATGAAGCCCCGCAAGGAAGCTTAAAAAATATAATCTCTCTTTCAACTGCCCTGACTGGAATTCAGAGAGAACCTTCCATTCAACTGCTACAGTTTTTATTTCATTCTCTACTTAAATCTAATTTGCAAATACAGGACATGAAAGCAAGAGACCAGCTAAAGAGGTCAGTGCATTGAGAAGTCAGCTAAAGGGAAAATAGGTCACGGACAACAGTGACGGTGGTAAGAAACTTAAAGCTATTAATTTTGCTATGATTTACTGAAGGGAATGATTGACAGGATACCCTGGAAACTTACATGCGACCGGTTAGCTGCAAAACAAGGAACACACCAAGAGAAATTCATGGTTTTGACAAGGGAAAATGGTGAAAGATTTGTGGTTGGAGAGTAGATTCGGTGGAGATTAAAAGTAACAAATCGTAATGTGTGCGACATTATGTCCCATCCCCTGTAGAGTTATTCGAATAAAATTTTCTAGAGCTAACAATGGTAAACTGGGCTGGGTCTCAAAAACTCTAACTAACTCCGAGAGTAGAAATCAGAGGCAAAGGTGCCAGGGGCGATGACCCAGTTTGGATTATAGTTTTTACCACCATTAACTCCGCAAGTGATAAAGATACCAATGTAGGAAATGTGACACAGGTATTCTTAGTAACGATGATACCATTTCCGTCTTAGTCGTGGTTAAACGTTATCAGAAAGCGGAAATGCGGTAACAATAAACCCATATCTTTTTACACGCATCTCGCTATCACCATTCGCCCTCAGTGTTGCCATTCGCAGGGATTTTTCCCGTACGGTAAGGTAAAATGGCTTTAACAGAATTCATTGTTAGTCCAGTGGCAGGACACATAACCTTGCACTGTCTATTAACAAACATTTCCTTGCATTTTTCAGTAGTTTGAATTTAAGCCCGAATGGCCGCATGCCAGCTGCTTGCCTTTTTCAGAATCCAAGTTGGCTGCCAAGATGGCCGTAAAATATAACCAAAATCTACATTTTTATCCTAAGTTCTGTTCTAAGAACTGTAAAATGATCTTCCCTGAGTAAGAGAAATTCGCGTTCTGTTATTAGGAAATTGTGAACTGTAGGGTAAAGTAGGTAAAATGTTATTTGTTTTTTTTTCTCTTTAACCGTAACATTTTAGGATTTCCCCCAATGAATTTGCTTCAGTATTCTGTATAGCGAAATTGAGGGAGAAAAGTACTCTAGCTTAGAGAAAAGTACATGGCCAGAATGGCAACACTTAGTCTTCCTGTGAAGGTTACTGGTGATTTATGTGGTAACATTAAACTTCATTCTCCTTGAACACTGGGCTTTATCGTGCTTTAGAATCAATAATTCGATACCCAGCCATTCGATGTCGGGATCAAACCTTAAGCTCTGGGAATGTTATCATTTCGGTCGTTCGATATAACCCACATAGTTTGTCTGAACTCAATTGCCAAAATACCGACAGATCTCAAAAGTATCGACAAGGTTGAAACAGCTCTAATGTTCTGAGTGTAAGAATAAAAATGAATTTAGATACCTCAATATTCAGAGCGTGTAGGTCGAGTATCGCGATACCTCAAATTCAGGGATCGGCTAACTACTGTTATTCTTGCAGTGGGATGGGTTAAGGGTGAAAATGCATGGTTTGTGTACAATATAGGGTGTCTGTATAGATAAAGGAAAGATAGTAAACAGAAGATTTTGTTGTGGAGAAAGGAGCAAGCGAGAGACAGTCAAGCAGGCAAGCTGGCATGCAGGCAGGCAGGCAGGCAGGAGGCAGCAGGAAGGCAGGTAGAAAGAAAGTAAAAGGATGGATTAGTGTGGGTGTGGAATTTACAGGATTCATTTAGCTTTTTCTCTGTGTGCATTGAGGAAAGAGAGAAAGAAATTGAGAGAGAGAGAGAGAGAGAGAGAGAGAGAGAGAGAGAGAGAGAATGAAAATGAGGTAAGATAAAATTAATAAGAGAAAACTGATATATTATTATGTGCGATATTCCCAGAAAGATCGAATGCCAAAATTCCCAAATAGATCGAATACCAAAATTCCCAGAAAGATCGAACGCGTGTCATCAAGACGACCAGTCTAGCTGCTCTACTGACCCCATAGCACCAAACGTGATTGAATAACCCCGAAAACGGAGGCAGGATGAACCTCTCTTTCATCTTAAGATGATCTAAACCGACCTTCAGGCCTTGCTTAAACAGGACGCTTTCTGTGTTATCTTATCTTCTTCTTTAAGCAATGGCTAGTATTTTTTTTTCACTTGGTTTGTTTGTGTATGTTGAAAGAAGAATCGCCAGCGAAATTGTCCAAAATTGTAAACAAAAACATGCATCCGTTGGACAAGAATAATATAGGATTATTATGTTCACTCCTTGACCCAGACTTCAGAAAAGGTTTTGATTCGGCTAAGCACGCGCATTAAACCTTGACGTGACCTCCGGCAATGAGCTATGTCTGTATCTTTTTGATTCTATTTTCTCGTATAACAAATATTTTTATCGTTGAATCCCAATAGCATCTCTCTCACGGCTTTCCTCCCCGACACAAAAACCACCAAACACAAAGCATGCACACACAAAAACTTTCATTCTGCCTTCAAATACCAGGAAACTCCTTTCAAATTATACGTCCAAAAATAAGAACCTCAGAAAATACAGTATAAAAAAAAATGAACGCCAGATCAAACTGGGATTTCCATAGGCTATTTTTTAACCGACACTATAAAAAAACGAGTACTTTTATATTCTAGATCTACCAAATAAGCGTCTCTCTTGACGGATTCTAATCCCTCTCAATTTGAGAGTCATACAGTACTTTTTATTTTGATAAATCTTAAAACGAAAGTAAACATCGATGCAGCAAAATGTTAAAGGCCATAACAAGGTCCACAAAAAGATATCAGGGTTGCTGTTGTTTATATTCCTCTTAAAGGTTAAATAAGCATGGAAAACATACAAGGTCATATACATTTGGCAAATTCATTGCAGGAAGTGCTAACATTTTGCCGGCTGGTTTTTGAGGAGCCTTTATACAAGGGACTTCCCCTCTTTCAACATTCCTTCCACCCCTTCCCATAGAAAGCCCAATGTGTATTATCCTTTGACATTAAAATGGAGTTAATAAATGTTTCAAGGTTGTTTTGATGTTTCACTTCTATTTTGAAGAGAGAGAGAGAGAGAGAGAGAGAGAGAGAGAGAGAGAGAGAGGAGAAAGAAAGAAAAAGAGAAAGTCAGAAAGAGAAAAAGAGAGAGAGAGAGAGATAACCTAAAAATAATTTCGGGACTGTATAGATTGATTCATTGACATAAACTTTTCATAGAATCACATAAAAAGACGAAGAAAACGAAGAAAAAGAAGAAAAAGAAGAAGAAGAAGAAGAAGAGGAAGAAGAAAATAAAGACTGATACATAAGCTGTGGAAATACTTACTTCTAACGTCAGTGATGCTTTAGATTAATGATATTCTCGTTCACTCTATCGTTCCCTCCGGCCCAACTCCATAATTGTTATAAATCTGCACGGACTCCACCTGAAAGTAGATAATTCATAATTCACATGATCAAGTCTTGTCTTGTAGATTAGAGTATAGAAGAGAGAGAAAGTCGGAATCAAGGAATGAGAAAAAGAGCTGTTATTTTCAGGATTATTTAGTGTGAGGAAAAATGAAAACAACGAAGGAAAAGACATCAAATTTATAGACACAATAAAAACCAAGCAAGTTATTCGTACGCCTTGAAGAAGCTGATGCTGAAAATATCTAATACAGAATTGTGTTCTTTTGCAGTGTCCAAGTTGTCCAAATAGCCCTCGTGCACACAATGCACTAACACTGCAAACATACGAACATAAAAAAAATAAAAATTCCTCACGATTTTAACAAAAGAAGTAGAAGTCTTGGGGGAACCCTCAAGCATTTACGCAAATAAAATGGTAGAACGACAGAACGGCGGCTGCAACAATAAAGTGAATGAGGTGTCAAAAAAAAAACAACAAAAAAAACAACCGCACGTCTTGAACAAATCCGTGCCACATTTTCAACACTTCTTGCTATCGCAGTAGAACATGAGCGATTGCACGCACAAGATGTTGCACAACAAATTGGCCCAGTAGGAGTGAGTACTTGTGCACGATAACAAAAACCATGAGGAGAAGATTATAGAAGATTAAACACCACGGGGAGTGGATTCACCCTGCTCATCATCACCATAATCATAAGCGCTCCTCAGCTGTGATGATAACCAACACATAAACCTCCGCTCCGCCCCCACTCCCTCCTTTTTTTTTAATTGGTAAAATCTATACTTCTCAAAAAAAAAAACTGGTCCGGCACTATTTCTGAGAAATATAATTCAAACATTTACGTTTATTTTGGTCGATTTGAATTACATTCCCTTCATCTCAAGATCACACAAAACCAATTGAAATGGAAACAATCTGCTCTTTACAGATGGACTTCGGTTTAAAAGGATAGCCACTTGTTTTTAAACTACAATTTCAATAGAAAACAAAACAACAAAACAAGGAAATTTCAATGTAATAAAGTCAGAGGCACAAGTGATCATCAGTGATGTAATGAGATGTAAGCCATAACGCAAAATATGTAGGAGAAGCTTTCTAAGAGTGTCTTGAGGGATAGTCTGCTATCTCTCTTGTAGAAATCATTGTCAGGATTGAATACAATCATGGACAAAAATGAAAAATGAAACCACATTTTTTAATTACCCGGTGGGAAAATTGGTTGACAATGTCATACAACATCATACATCTCATTCATAACATAACACACAGAATATACACGTCATACATATAAATACATAATATTACAAATGAAAAACATAGCAAAGCACCAGAAACTGAAAACAAAAATGTCCGTTTTTTTTTTAGCACTACGCATTTTGTGGTCTCTCTGAAAGGCATCCCACAGAGTCGAGATAAAGAAGCCGCGAAGTCTCAGCTATCTGGGTGGATCCCAACTAATCGAACTCTAAATATAGAGGCTGCCTAATCGCGTCTTCATGGCGTCTCGACTCTCTATTAAGTGGGCTACTTTATGGTCATTCTGGATGGCTGACCTTTCCATGATGGGCAGTGATGGAATTAACTTGCATTAAATCTCACGGAACACCGGAAGTGAGTCATAGGATTAGTGCTGGCAAGGAAATGTACACAAGTCTTGGGAGAAAGTCATATCTCTCTAAAAACTAGTCAATGCCACACGCAAATTTGTGGGCAGATACATGTGAAGGAACTAGCAAATCACATCTACACCAATTTATACTGATCATATTTCTTACAACAAGCCATGGTATTTATTTGATTTGAGGAATTTGGCTCATAACGCCGAGATTGTTGCAGACACCACAATAGTAGGGACGTCATGCCCATGAACGGCCATCAAAAAAAAAAAAAAGATTTTCTGGATATGGGGAAACCTATTCTCTGTATATTTGAAGGCAGCAGGTACACTCCTGCAAAGTTGAGCAAATCAGTCGCACAATAAACGCACACAGCATGTGTCGAAAATACGAAACAACTCTTTATAATTAAAGTTGATTTTTTCGCAAATTTAATGAAATTGCTGACAGTGCTAAACATTGTCGCTAGATGATCATTCACTGGAACTATAATACGAGTTAGCAAACGCAAAGGCAACGGCAGAAAAGGCAACCACAAAAACAACCACAACCACAACAAAAACAACAGGAATAAAAGCAACAAGAACAGCAAGGTCAGCAAAAACAGCAAAAGTGCAGACAGCCGAGGTAAAGGTACAGAATCATCCAATTATCTTAAACTGCTAAGGGCCAGCTTAAATTATGGGGAACAGGGGACGCCTCTCTGGAAATGAAGGGGGACAAGCCAAGATGACGTCATGGCTCATGGCGAGTCCACGAGATGATTGAGGTGGGAGCTGGCTATTTGAACGCGGATTGGAGTAATGATGTCGACTTGTCCTCTATGACATTTGCGCAAAAAGTGACAATGATGGGAAGGTTTCTAAAATCTGTTATTTCCAGTCTGGACAAAAAAAAAAGTCCAGATCTCGAGCGAACTGCATCTACGAGGTAAAAACAGCCACATCGATGTGGAACAAAACTTCCTGTACATCTGATGGTGATAGAATGTGAAAGATGAATGAAATACTTCGCCGTATGACATGCATTAACAATTGTTGAAGCCAGACTTCTTTAACTCTCTCTCTCCCTCTCTCTCTCTCTCTCTCTCTCTCTCTCTCTCTCTCTCTCTCTCTCTCTCTCTCTATCTCTCTCTCTCGCTCTCTCTCTTTAGAACTTAAAGGTATTTTCCAAAGTCAGTCTTGCGGTAATAGGCGTCGACTCTCATGAGTATTTAAAGAGGCAAAACTATTTGTTTTCTTGCTAAAAATTCTGAGTATTAACAACTCTCACCCATCATGAGGTTGAGTGGTCATGCTCAGCTAGGTGAGTGCTTCTTCAACAACCTGAATTTGTGTACCCTTCATGAAAGGAGGGAGGAGAAGGGAGAGTGCTAAGTGAGCGAGATCAGAGGCCCGATTTTGGACGAATAAGGGCGGGGAAGGGGAGAGAGAGATTATAAAGAGAAAAGTACGCTGCATGGAGCAACATAGGAAAATATAGGCTGCGTTTGTTAGGGCTTCTTTGACGTCATTTTGAGTATGAATTGACGTCACTTTGAGCATGAAAGGGCCGTCCCTCGGACAGCGGACTCCGCTCATTGGCTGTGTCGACCATATATTACTCAAAATGGCGTGAATTCTCATTCGAAGAAGGCCTAAGAAACATAGCCCTGATAGATATCAGAAAGATAGACAGAGCGACAGAATGAGAAATGACAGAGTAAAGAAAGGAAGACATATTTGTTGGAAGCCTCTGAAAGTGGTCATTTTCTTTTGCGGAGTATACTGGTTCACACTGACGTCAGTACCGCGCCTTTGTCAAAAATTCCTGTCGTTCCGCCTCTGGACAGCACTATAAAAGTACACGTACACTCTTCCACTTTCAAACAGAACTGCACTCTTCTTCATTAAATCCTTCCATCCCACCGTCCCCCCTCCCCTCTTTCCATCCGCGTCCCCCGAAACCCCTTTGAGGCCTCTTTTTTTCTCGTTTACTTTGTCATCGCATTATCTTCATTGAGGACATAAACCATCCTCGGACAGGTCGCGACCTAATCTTCGAGATTGGTCGGTGGTTGTTGGAAAAAATGACAACCAAAAAAAAAAAAAAAGGGGGGGGGGGAANGGGGGGGGGTCGTCAACAAACAAAACGGACCAAAAAAACACATAACTCATTTTGGAATTTCTCCTGAGTGAGTGTTGGCTGAGGTTGAACTGCTGTGTTGCGAGACTGGAGATTCACAAGGGAATTGTTGCTATTTTGTGAGCTTATAAGCAGTATTAAACTCACTAATACAAGAGATTATGTTCTCGTCTTGCTGTCACAGTGCCCTATGGATCTTGTCTGGAGTTCAGTCATTTAATGTGATATTATGCATTTCAATACAAGACATCTAAAGCTTTTGTTGGTTTTGTATTTTTGACTGGGATGGAGTGGGTCAACTGGGAGACAAAACATTTGATAAATGCATCTATCAGCCGACTCAACCACCGAAAATGGACCTTTCAGAATTAGTTTTTTAAAAAAAGCACATTACCATTAAGCCAAACGAGACCTCCCATTGGCCGATTTTTCATAACTTACTTCTCAGCACTTTTGTCCAATCACAGCAGTAATTAAAAGCATTATAGTAGCACTTCTCAATCATTTGTGCTTTTGGGCCTCACTCATGAGGCCATTGGGCATAAGGAATTGTTTGTCCTCGGTGGCTGATTCCGAAAGGCCATCTGTCCATCTAGCCAAGCTTTCCAACTCGAGTGGACATAACAATACGTCAGATAAGCACGCACGGACAGCAGCTGAGAGAGGTACTCATGCTCTTCCTGAATAAAGCAATAGACTGTGTTTCTTGGACTAAGAAATCGAGCAAATAAGTGAAAGCCAACTGGAGCTCTACCCGCGATTTCATCAGACCGCAAGTGACAAACGATAGTGTTGGAAAAGGAACAATCAATATGTTGGAGAGACATGGC
The DNA here is from genome assembly GCA_033807755.1 of Ellobium chinense. NCBI lineage: Eukaryota > Metazoa > Mollusca > Gastropoda > Ellobiida > Ellobiidae > Ellobium > Ellobium chinense. Next base: position 241,768 of record JAWQUT010000469.1, read on the forward strand.
AAAGCCAGTTTACATGGTTACATACCTCCTGTGAGAGCTGAATCGTGTTACAAATCCGTCATTTTATACCGCAAGAGATGCCATTTTCTAACGGAATTCTAATAGAATGAAACTTTCTGCTGTGTGGATAAGCCACCAAGAAAAAAAACANACACACACACACACACACACACACACACATACACACACAAACACACACACACACACACACCATACACACATACACATACACACACATACACACACACACCCACACATACACACACACATACTCACAGACTGTTCGAAGGCGAAAGCGGAAGTTATTTGAATTGACAAGGCATAAAATCGTCGATGTACTTCCAAATTGGTCAAAGTCATTATTTCCAATTCTCAGAGAAAGTGGAGGGAAATATTTTATATGGCAAAGTATAAAAAAAAAAAAGAGTCAGTATGTATCTCTGCGACTGCAGATTTGACGGAAAATATTCGAAGTTTTGTTTCTTAAACATGAAAATATGATCTTTGCTTTCATAGCAAGATATCCTTTTTAAATTATGACTGAGATCTCCACAGATTTTGCTTCTTTCTTTCAGCTGGATCTTGAAATGAAGATTCCACGAGCATCCAGAAGTCTGCGTACTACAAGACAAAATGGCGCCTCCTTGAGAGTGAATTGGCATTTTTCTTGTTGAAATCTTGCTGAAGACGCACCATGCCCCACAGGCAGACGAGGCCATCCGGGAAGAAAGAGGCAGACAGACAGGGCGACGTAAAGACAGACAGTCGGACAGAATGTCTCCCAACCAGATGAGATAGACAGAATGATGTCTGGCATCTGTCTCTTAACAGACCTCTGGAGTAAGAAGTAAAAAGTAACAAAAGCGAAATTTAGCTGACAACAAGATAAAAATTAAAGCAGTTGGGGAAAACAGGGATGCCACTCTTAGAGATTTTGCCCTAGAGTAAGGGGAAAAAAAAAACGCCTTTCGTGTGTTTGCCCGCGTGTGTGTGAGTGCTTGCGTGTGGATGTGTGTATGTGTGGATGGGTGGATTTTCCTGTGTCAATGAGTGTATCGGGTTTTTTATCATATAAACAGGGCCTATTTCCGGTGACATAAAAGTGTGTAATATTTTTTTGTTATGTCACACGTTCTCTTCACGTTTCAGTTTCAGTTCAGTTAAACATTGGAATTAAAAGTATTTGAAATATTGCAGTGTTTCTGTGGTCTTAAGTTTCATCGATGATTGTCAGCTGCTTGGATCTACTTTATGTCGCGTAACTGTGTGGTTCATTCAATTCAGATATGACTGATGTGTCTCAAATAAGGTGAGGGCCCCTTCAGGGTTCTTTTCACGATTAAAAATTCATTTTTTATTAATTAGAGTTTACATGATAAAAAGGATCTGGAACGCGCGTTTGTTTGATATCAGAATTATGAATTCGTTACATGTATAACTCATTTAATAAATCTGATATCAAACCAACACTCATTAAAGATCCTTTATGTGTATGTGTGTGAAAGAGGTATTTTTGAAATAGTAATGACTGAAATCAGCTGAATATGGATCAGAGCGATTAAGAGTTGGATGCGGCAGAATATGAAGTGTTTTTGATGTTTGTATATACATTTTTTATGATCTACATTTATTTTAAGTGTATTAACCTGAAATGGCCGGAAAAGGGCCTACAAATAAACCAATCATACATCTCATGAATCTTGAATCGTAAAATGTTGGGAAAATCATAAAATGTAGGTATATGGGGTTAAAATGGCTATCATTTTTTTCCTACTTTTTAACGGTAAAATCATAGGGGTTTTTTTTTCCACCTAATTTGTTCCAACTTCGTGCATAGGGAAATGTCGAGAAATAAATCACCTTCCCTATAGAGGAAAAGCAAAAGACCATAATGGCAACACGGAAGGCCATGCAGTGCAAACGTGAATGGCATGAGGACAAAGATACACCTTTCAATTAGATTAGTTCATAGATCACATTAACTCCCAGCCTTTCAATTACCCGCTAATAGTGCAAACCTAGAAGCAGATTGTTGCAGAAAAAAACGCTGACATGACGTCAGTAGAAGTAAAAAAAAGTGAGATTTTTCTTAGTAAACCTATTTATGGAATTAAAGAGCTTACCACTTTTTTTTTTTCTGTGCGCAAGAATGCATTCTTACGTGACTATAATATAACTAATGTGGTCAATTCCTGGCAATATTGTGTTGTTGTTGTTGTTGTTGTTGTTGTTGTTGTTGTTGATGTTGATGATGGTTTTCAGTTTCCTTTTGAACTTAAGCATGACATTGTGACTTGGAGCATTGCTGCGATTGATGAGAAAGAGACAGAAAATAATGCCCTGACTCGCGGGCCCAAATTTGGCAGGAGGTCTTAGTAAGGAAACCAAGGGGACAAATGACCTGAGAGTGGTGCTTTCAATACGTATATCTTTGGCTTCTTCTTTAGCATGCAGATCACCATTGATTCTTGTGACATCTTCCTCCAACACTAGTTCACTCATAAGAAGTTCCACTAAATATTTTGAAAGCGTAGATGGTTGCCGCCATTTTACCCAGCTTTCTCTTCCGGTGATGACAGAAGACGTCATATTTCTAAGAAATCTGTAATAGGAGATCACGCGTTCTCGCCATGACTGGTGCGCACCAACCGAGAACGTACCCTTGATACTTCTTTTGCTAATGAACGCCCACAAAATACAAGGACGGCCCCTTTTCGCGACACCGCAAGGACCAAATAGACACCGCAAGGACCAAACAGACACCGCAAGGACCAATAAGACACCGCAAGGACCAAACAGACACCGCAAGAACCAAACAGACACCGCAAGGACCAAACAGACACCACCAGGACCAAACAGACACCGCAAGGACCAAATAGACACCGCAAGGACCAAACAGACACTGCAAGGACACCGCAAGGGCCAAACAGGCACCGCAAGGACCAAACCGACACCGCAAGGACCAAACAGACACCGCAAGGACTAAACAGACACCACAAGGACCAAACAGACACCGCAAGGACCAAACAGACATCGCAAGGGCCAAACAGACACTGCAAGGACCAAACAGACACTGCAAGGACCAAACAAACACCGCAAGAACCAAATAGACACCGCAAGGACCAAACAGACACCGCAAAGACCAAAAAAACGCGTCCTGATCTAGTGTTCCCCTAAGGCTAAATGAACGTACTTCCGCGTTCGTCAGGGTATTTCATTTCAAGCGACATCCTACAACTGAGAGACACAATCTAATTTTACAAGTTCATTTCCTTACAGGGAAATTGTGATCTAATTTAAAGAAAGCCGCGAAATGGTCTGTTTAGTTTCAAGAGAAGGAAATGCTTATGAATGTAATTATTGGCAGACATCACAATGTTACACATGTATGCAATAGCACTATGCTGGACTTCCTGAACGTTTCAGTAATAGTCTAGTTTAAAGTGCATCGTACATAAATACAGTCGATTCCGTTTAATATCCATTTGCTTAAAAGCAGGAAACATATCTTTAATTTTTTTTTTTTTGAAATTATGAATGAGATGTATAACATTGTAATTGAAATTCCTACGGGATAAATAAAAGTCGTATTTTCTTATTTTTTTCGTATTTAACGTTGAAACAGTCTATTTGGCCTTTGCATCATTCCCTATTTTATAGATAAATTTATGGACGTCCTAACACGTTTCCCTGCAACCATGATTTTTTTTTTCCAAAATTAAATAATCGGTATCTATATGGATATATCAAATACTTGGCATCAGTATCGATATCAACCAAATACTCGGTATCGCATCGATATCTAAAATGTGACATCTGCCCAGCACTACTGCTTGTCGTCTGCAAATCGACAGCGACGAGGCCTGTGAAAACAGATTGCCGAGATCAAATACTCTTAAATCAGATCCAACCAATAGGGCCACCTTGTCCTAGGCCACATTCCGTCGCCGTACGTTGAGGATCTGTAAGACCCAGGGGCTATCAAAAACTGTTTCTAATTATCTCACTTCTGAGCATTTTTAAAAAATAGTCTGAATGGTCTGTCAGATAAGAAATCCGATGAATGTGTGCGTTTTAGACAGACAGAGAGGCAGACAGACAGGCAGACAGACAGACAGACAGACAGACAGACAGATAGATAAATAAATAGATAGATACATGATCGGACGGACGGACGGACGGAGACAGTCGGACGGACGGACGCACAGACAGACAGATAGGCATACAGACAGACAGATAGAGAAAGATAGGGATGAATAGGAAGGTAATTGTTGAGAGGATGAATTAATGTGTAGGTCTATAAATGCAGTAAGCGTTCAGAGCCTGTCATCAGAATCAGAACTCTATAAATGTTATATCATATAATTATTATTTTATTATTATTATTATTATTATTGTTGAACCTCTGTTTTTTCTCATGTAGTTACTTGCTCGTCTTTCCACACTTTTGATACTTAAAAATGTGCACGCGTGTCCTTGCTCATCATAGTGCACGCGTCAGACGATGTGGCAAGAATTAACGGTGGTATAATAATATATATGCCAATGAATGAGGCAAAACTATAAGTACAGAAAACGAAAAAAAAAAACAACTCACAAGTATAGAAAAGTATAGCTCACAAGTCAGTGCATTATTTCTAGCTCTTCCGCATCACACACGCGCGCACACACACACACACACACACACACACACACACACACACACAACACATATACACACACGCAAAACGCAATATCCAATGGTCTGGGCATGAAGCTGTCACATTTATCCTTAACCTCTTTTCAATATTAAAGATCAACATACTCAGAACAATTGCACTGAACTGGAGGCCTCATTTTTCTTTCTGTTTTTGTATTTTGCTTTTAATTTTCACAGTTTGTATGGTACTCCACATACACACACACAAAAAAAAAATTCACAAAAGACTCACAAAACATGATTAAAAAAAAAAAGAACTTAGACAGTTAGGGAAAAAGACCCATTCAGACTGAACGACAACGGAAGTTAATGGAGTCTGAGAAGTATTGATCCACTCCAAAAGAGACCATCTTGACATGACCTGTTGTCTCAGGTACAAGATCAAATTAGCCAATCAGAATTAACCGTCTGTAACGCCCAAGACGCGGCGGCAATTATGCAATTCTAACGTTCCCCGACAAAAGAGCTTATCTTTGCCAAAACCTTTTTTTTTTGGTTTTCTCGTTTTTTGAGGAGATTGAATGGTTCCGTTGGAATGTAGCTCTGTCTTTCAACAAAATCCTTGTCTAAATTATATTACTGATTCAAGGAGGATTCATGGTTTCGCAAAAATACTTTGTCGGAGCTGAGTACTGATATAAAGATCACAAACAGGCCAAAAAAACAAAAAACTCATTTTGACACGGAACTTACATAAGTCCTTTCGTCAGCAGACGTTAGTAATGCTCTGGAGAATTCTTATTATGAGGAACAAGAAAGTGGCTAATACCCGGGTTGTCACTATGGTCAATTGCTACTTCCCCCTATACCAAGCGTGATTTCCCCCCTACATTTCCTTACGGCATTGAAGAAAATTTAGTGAACAATTTTTACGATTTTTTTTTACTGTTATAAAAATAAAAACAGGCGATTTACCAACGTTACCCTACATTTCATGATTTTTTCCCCCCGGCAACTTACGAAAAGCAATTTTCCCCTACGTAAAGCCATTTTCACCTTACTTAACGGGAAAATCCCTACGAATGGCAACAGTGGCTGATACCGAACAGAAAGCGTCTACGCAACTCCTCTAAACTCATTCTCGTTACACAAGAGGATTATGTCATGTCTTTAGCTTTTTTTTCCTGGTATCGCCTGTCGTGAGTTGGTAAAGGTATTACAATAATGTCGATTACTCTCTTTCTCATTCTGTCAACTCCATCTCCTTTTTTCGCTCAAGTACACTGTCATTAACATTTATTTTCAAAATCAGGAAAGAAAATAATTATGATTAGCGACCAGCAATCAGTAAAATAATATGTATACTAAATGACTTGACTTGACTTAGCAATTTGACTCTTACTTAAGATGATCACAAAAACATAAATTAATAAAGCAGTCACAGAATTGGCATCCCTTCTTTTACCAAGTGTATCAACTTTTACATGGGTGGACGGTAAATATTCAATAGGACATGAACAGATTATAGCCTATTATGACAAAATATAACAACTTTACAGTATAAATTTTACATTTTACCCAGTACAATTAATACAATACATTCACTTCCACAAGTCACCATTCATTCATTGTAGTCCTTCTTACTTCCATTCATTGTAGTATATTTTCTCCAAAAAAAATGTGTATATATTTTGCTAATTTAACTACGATATTTTCCTTCTTGCAATCAAATAATGTTTAGCCGCACTGGATACCATAAACACTTCACACCTATTGCATTACACTCCACTTTCAACATGGAGCATTTTACGCAAGCGAGAGTACTCGATACTATACACAACCAGAGTCCTTTAACAAGAGCAAGAAGATTCGATTTCTGTTCGATATTGAGCGACTGTAACCGAATTAAGTCATTCTTTGTTCGGGTTTTGCGAGGAAGTTAAAAAGAGTCTGAGAAGTGTTAACCCGTTTTAAGACAAGTCATGTCAATCCCGCGCAGAGCCCACCTGAGCCGCCATAGTTCCATCACGAGACCAATTAAGCCAATCAGTGTCATGCACGTGACGTCCAATGGGAGAAGCTGTCCTGAAAACAGATTATAATTGGCAGGAAGATTCATAGACGGAAAGTTGTGCTCACGACCTATCATTCATGAAGGCGAAGGCGAAGGACAACGGACATTACTATTTTTAATTCTTTGAACTTTCGTACAACGGTACATTGGGATCTCACTTATCGATTAGATTTGGATAATAACGCAAAATTTGCGTCGATAATTTCACTAAGATAAGATAAGATAAGATAAGATAAGATAAGATAAGATACGATAAGGATAAGGATAGTATAAACCGTATTCATCCATTTGGAAATTAGCGTTGAACAGGTGCAAACGAGAGAATGCATTAAACATTGAATTACATTCATAATTATGATTACGTACAGATGTGGCATACAGTCGGATCTACCCATCCACCCACACACACACACACACACACACACACACACACACACACACACACACACAACACACACACACACACACACACACACACACACACCATGCAACTTCTTCTGCATAACAACTATGCAACGTAAAGTTATGCAATTTTCACTTTAAAAAAAACACGTACACTGTCGCTATGCTAGGCTACATTTTTGGTCCCCTTGGGTGCATGAAAGGTACAGTCCTTTAATTCTGTGGACGGTTCCTCGGAAATTCTAGACAACTTTATTGATACCTGTCGTCTCACAGTTTCTTGCGACACCCTTAGATTGAAGTTTCCTTATTTGTACTGATTGAAAATGTATGTACATTCTGCCCAAATGGTCACTTACATGGTCTTTTTGAGCATTTATCACACCTGATATCACAACAAATGCAACATTTTCAAAATTATCGACGAGGGTTGTTGAAAGGATTTTTTTTTTTTTTTGTAATCTAGTCTAGCACTTTATATAACCAGCTGAGTGTCTGAAACCATTATTGCTTACGCTCTTAAAAGGGGAGAAAGAGAGAGAGAGAGAAAGAGAGAGAGAGAGAAAGAGTGAGAAAGGGAGATAGAGAGAGAGAGAGAAAGAGAGAGAGAGAGAGAGAGAGAGAAAGAGAAAGAGCAAAAATATCGCGATGTCACTATGAACGCCGTCACTTGATCTTATCTTATCAAATAATACTGTAAAAATGCCAAAGTAGACTATCACAATAAAGTTATCATTAAGCACAGATGTCGAGGCACGGCGAGACACTCTTAGTAAAATCATTAAAAAAAAACAACAGCACTGAGATATTTAGATCTTTCTTCTTGTTCCATCAAAATAAAACAGTAAAAGGTTAAAAATTGTTATCATAACAATAAAGAGAGAGAGAAAGAGAGAGATGAAGAGAGAATGAAAGAAAGAGAGAGAGAGAGAGAGAGAGAGAGAGAGAGAGAGAGAGAGAGAGAGAGAGNGAGAGAGAGAGAGAGAGAGACAGTCAGCGTGAAGGATAATCTATTTTTCTCCCGGATTATTGGCGACTTTTTAAGAACGTTTCTTTCCAGACTACCTTTACATTACGCTTTGCATGTGTAGGTCTTCAGATTATTATCGAAGAAAACTTGCTAACGTTGGCAAAGTCGTATTGTCAATGCTTGTAAATGCATCAAAATACAGGGTACGAAGGTTATGTTTGAACATTTTATAGACAACAAGACTAACACCCCATTTTACAAATGGGCAGGCAGGCAACGCACCAGCGGCGAAAGAATACCTAGCGCACCGAAAGGCATCATAGACGAATGCATTAGACTCCATGAAAAAGTTGGACGATTGGCTAATCGAGCGGATTTAAAAGATCTATCGGAAATTGTATTTCGTTGCTTTACACATTCTTATCGTAAAAAAAGGGTGAAAAAAAATGAAGAGGACTGATATGTATAGTTACCTTTTGTGTATTTTTCTACGAAATTAGGTGAAAACCGCATGTTTTTACGTTACGTAGTTCTCAAGAAATCTGTGACACAAATTTGGCTGAAGCGTTTTATTAATAACAAGACGAACTCCCCATTTTACAAATGGGCAAGCACGCAACGCACGAGCGGTGAAAGAATACCTAGCGCACCGAAAGGCATTATAGACGAATGCGTTAGACTCCGTGAAAAAGTTGGAGGATTGGCGAATCGGGCGGATTGAAAAGATCTATCGGAGATTGTATTTCGTTGCTATACACATTCTTTTTTTTTTTAAAAGAGTAATAAAAATAAAGAGGACTGATGTGTATAGTTACTTTTTGTGTACTTTTTTACGAATTTAGGTGAAAACCGCATGTTTTTACGTTACGTAGTTCTCAAGAAATCTGTGACACAAATTTGGCTGAAGCGTTTTATTAATATAGATAATATAGATTTAGGTTTAGTTAAATTGTGTTTGATACAACGGATAATCTACTGGTAATCTCAGATTCATTGATCACATGGACGTTGGACGCATGATTACAAGTCTAAATAAGGTTGTTAAAATTAATAGTGTGTTAAGTCGCAATTCCATATAAGCATAGGAAAGCTGTGATTAAGCAGACAGTATGATAAAGTGGCGCAGATCATTTTCATGTACAATTTTTCGTTCAAACATTGATTTGTTATTTATTATTTTTCGAGCAAACAACAACAACAACAACAACAACAACAACAACAACAACAACAACAACAGCAACAAAAATAACTCACAATATAGGCTGTCCCTATAATATTTCGACGAATCCGCACTTACTGTACGTCCATGGATTATGCGGGATGCAAAAATGAACGCAAAAATGCAAAGCACTGACAAGAGAAGAGGTTTTAAGCTTTCCTTCACCCCTGGCTCATGTGTGGCTTAGGATCAATCGTCGCTAAGTTTATTTTCGTCTCAAATGATCAGTGCCGTTAACAGGCAAGGGGTGTGCGTGAGTTTGTTTCTTCGCAGCTAGTGTTTGTGAAAGGGGTGAAAAAGAAACCTCATCTCGCTGAAATCAGAAATGCAAGACCGACACGTTTTGTTAACGACGGCGATAATTTTTGGAGAAAACTCCATGACCCCCTTGCCCTCCTCCCC
>JAWQUT010000469.1:302712-325747 GCA_033807755.1 Ellobium chinense
CCCCACCTCCATTGAATCTTTGAAAATAGCTTAGTAAACATCATCAGTGTTCTGAAATATATTCCGCCATGATTGAAGCTCAGGAGTGAAAAGATATCTAATCTCCAATTTCACCTATATTTATTCTGCATTTTATGTACTCCCTGTTAGCACTTTGACAGCCGTCCATCACAGCAGACTAGACAGAAGGAATCAGACAGTTAATCGCTTCATAAAGCTGTCTGCATAAGTTCCTCTGCAAAACCTATATATATAGATTTATGCACTTTTCCAACGCTATTCGCCTCGTAAATATGCGGAGTTTTGGAAAAAAGTGCCTTATGTTTGCTGTCAAGGAGGTCTATACAGCCTGCGTTCCCCCATGGTCATGTGTCAAGGGGAAATAATATCGCCATAACAAGTGCACTATTTTGCACTTTAGCGTGCAATGTTCCATGTCAAATCCACAATGAGCTGCATCAACACTGCGTAGGAATTTTCATGCCAGCTGATAAGCAATAGGCGTTTTGGACGTCTTTGCCTTGCAGATGCCCGCCGGTGTGCAAATCTGGTGAAATTCTCGTTGGATTCGCCATAGAAGATTGGACATCAAAGTGCTAAATAGTGCACTATAGTGCGTTCACCATTGTTTGATCAAAGGTTTTTCAACAGAACTTTTTTATTCCTGGATGAATTGTTTCCAAACTTTGCACAATTGTCTATACCAATTTGTGTCAACAGAAAATATTTTTTGCCCCCCTCCTCTATGTTCGTTGTAAAAGTTTTCTCAACAATCGTTAGTAAAAAACTACATCTGCGGCCTGGTCAGAAATTGAGTATATTTATAGTGGTGTGACGTCATAGGAGAGGGCCTCAGTAGCGTCTTGATGCATTTTGATTATTTGGCACCATCCTGCTTACAGAAAAGTGCATACATATTATGGAAATTTAGGATTCCGAAGTATAATATAGACTATATAATGTTTCATAAACTATCTTATTTCTTTATTATTGAAAAATTGAGCACCAAATTAATTACTAAAAAGTTCATTCTTGCCACATCCTCCTCAACGGCCGCCGTTGATAAAAAGTTCCACTGACAAATTTAAAAGATTTAGATGGCTGCCACCATTTTGCTCAGTTCTCACATCTGGTTTTCACAACAGACATCACATTTCTAGCAAATGTCTAGTAGGTGTGCACACTTCCACATTATGACTCACATGCAACAACCAAAAATGCACCACTAGTGTTTTCTATGTACCACAAGATACTTTTATTTTCTACAGCCTTGTTCTATTCAATGGCAATGTCTCAAACTTTCGATGCTACTGAATGCACATTTTATATGCCCCTACGTTCAGATGCCAAAATGATTTTGACTTCAGCACTACTTCTAGATAGGTCTTTTCAGTTTTTATCCTGTTTTTGTTCTGCTCGTTTGCATTAATCTGTTGCCTTTAAGTAAAGGCTTCTAAAGCGGTTTTTGAAAATTATTTTTGTGATCATTACGTTTAAGCAGTTTCTACCTATGCGTCTTCTTAAATGTTTACATTTTCAACTTTCATACTGTAAAACTATGCATGTTTGAGAAACTTATCTGTTATCGTTTATTTCCAAATGTTTAAGAAAAAAACTTTTACCACAGATACAAAGACGATGTGAAAAAATTATATTCTGTTAAGACAAATTGGTTTAGAAGTCTGTGCAAAATTTGGAAACAATCCATTCAATAGGAAAAAAGATATTTTAAAAAAACTCTGTTCATCTTTTTGTGAACGCACTATAGTAATGGTAATGCGTTTTTCCTGAGTAGACTATGAGACATTTTAATATCAACTTGGAAACGGTGCATAGACTTCATTTCAGCTCTTTGGATCATTGTCATCTAATTCACTCACTCACTCACTCACTCACTCACTCACTCACTCACTCACTCACTCACTCACTCTCTACCTCTCACACACACACACACACACACACACACACACACACACACACCTCCTTTACGTTTCTATTTATTGTTGTTTGGGTTTTTTTTTTTGTTAACTTGGATTTTATTTAAGAAACAGGTCAGAAAAGGCCGTGAAGTATAGACCCTTCATAATTTGTTATCACAAGAAAGTTGACTTTCTGTTAACAACATAGCTGTCTGATCACGTGAGAAGAAAAATAGATGCACCAGCCAACAAGAGCCAGCGTAGCAGACGATAAAATCATACAAAGGGAAAGCAAACAGCTAAATTAATGATTATTGGAATTGTGACTTGCGCTGCCCGGATGACTGTCCATGCATAATAACTGAGAGCGGTCTATTGTGCATTACAATAAAACAGGCGGAATGAAAACAAGAAACAGGTCAATGAAGACTGTAAAGCGCTCTTTATGAAATAAACGAGGCTCGTCTGTAAATATAATTAGCCATGTCTGAGGAAACAAAGCAGGGTTGACACACACAAAAAAAGCTGGCCAATGAAATATGTACGGTACAGCAGACAAGACTAAAACGGATATAGTTAGACCGAAGTACCGCTGAAACGAAAGAAAATCAGAAGCCCTGTTTACTTTTCTCTTTTTGAGCTTCTCTGTCTAAGCCGAAACTCCGTGTAAATCCAATCCAACATGTTTTGGGTCTAGCAGACTGCGTTTTTGCCATTGTCTACGGTATTATTATTTAGACCCTTTAGCACTGACTCCACCCAAATCATATTTGCAGGACTGCCCTCTCCCTGCCAGGACTAACAGAACGGTTGTCGCCATTGCTTGTTGACTATGAGACGAAGCTATGGAAGATCTGTACATACCTCCTGACTACCCAGCTCAAGGCCGACATCGTTCTGCTAGCAAGACCAAGGAACACTGAAGAAGGAGAAAAAGAAGATGGAGAAGAAGAAGAAGGAGAAGAAAGAGAAGAAGAAGGAGAAAGAGAAGAAGAAAAAGAAAAAGAAGAAGAAGAAGACAGATAAGAAGAAAAAGAAGAAGAAGAAGAGAACGTAAGATAAGAAAAACAAAGAAAAAAGAGAAGAAGAAAGAGAAGAAGAAGAAGGAGAAGAAGAAGAAGAAGAAGAAGAAGAAGAAGATATATATTGTGACAAATAGAGGGAAATTATTTTTCCATAAAGGCCCGGATCTGGGTAATATTGTCTGCTCACAGTGATACAGAAATTACACTGAGTAGTGTTAACTGGTGCATTTTCAGAGCGCAACCCACCGGATAGAAAATAAAACGCAATGACATCACTAGTAATAACAGTGTTGAGAGTCCTGTACAATGACCAGGTCTATCTAATAAAACAACGCAATTTTCTTTCCTATTCTTCTATGGGAGTTTTGTTTTGGTTTGAGCATTGCGTCACACAGAGAAAGGTATAATAAAAGGTGTTATATGACCGTCAGTGTGCGATAAGTCTGCCTTTGCTCTGTCATCAAATCTTTCACAAGGCTGGAATTTGATAAAACAACACTGGTCGACTTATGGTACCACATAGATCAGTGACTCTGTATAGTCTACGTAATAAAGTAAACTACCAGATGAAAGAAGCAAGGGCAATGAAGAAGACAAAGCAATGTCCCCTGAGGGCCAGACAAAGTGCCCAGTTTGTGCTTCAATGCCAGCTGTGAATAAGGACGGTTCTTGTATTGAATTACACAAGTCAATGAAAGGGAGACATTTACAGTCTAGACGTCAGCGCTTAACTACATTTAATCAGGACTGAGATGTAAGTAAATTTACTTAGGTCAGACAAGCAATGCGCCAGGAAGGCCAAGGGCGTGTGCTCATTGTCTGTGTGTTCGAATTTGTTTTAGAATGGGGGAAGGAGGGCAAGGACAGTGACTTTTCTTAGAGTTGTGCCATCCGATCGTTATAGACACAAGGCACGCCTCGTCTAGAAGAGGGTCATGGATGCTGGCTCAGCTAAGATGAATTTGCAAATACCAGACGTTTCTTATATGAATTTTCTCCACCGTAAACGTTTACATGGACAGTAATGGGGCGATCTGCAAAGTCTCTCTGCCAAACTGGACTTAGGAAAAACGATGCCTTCAGTGAAGCGAGCAATTGAATTCAAAGTAGTGAAGCGTCCAATCATACTCCTTTTCTCGAGGAGAAAGAGGAGAGGGGGCGTNNNNGGGGGGGGGGGTCTTTAGATGAAATAGAGACTAACTGGATAGATTACTCAATGATCGTTAACTCACTTTACAAGTGTTCTATGTTCATTTAGTCTCAGCAACCAAGATTTGTCATCGTTCAGTTGGGACTCACTCGTGGACGCTGATTCTGATTTTGTGTTTTCACCCTCCTCCACATAATGTGGGATTTCAGACCCCAGATTCAAGTCCCAGAAGTTCCTATTCTGTGAACTTAATTGAAAATAAACCCCATGTGTAAAAAAAAACAGTTTTCATCTCCTTTTGTCACATTAACTTTTTGCCATGGGTTATGATTGACGTATACACTTACTTTTGATCGTGAATGTATATATTCACATATGAAGACTCGCAGAGTTAAGTAGCCTGCCTACTCACCACTCGAACCGAAGGTATACTCCAGTATAAGCGCTAGGTTCTATACTTTCTATCCATAAGGGCTGCTTACATGTCAAGGTCATGGTTGGCGGCGCAGACCAATGCGGCACCCTACTTGGTGGACGGCGGTGACGCTGGTTAGAGTACCCGTTAGCTGAGAGCTTGCGCAACAACGATGGAATCTCTCGCCATTGTAAAAATTACATTAGTGAATCGGTGCTTCATGCACCCTTAGTAACGTTCAATATGTAGATTTAGTGTAATCCTTACGTTGAGAAGAGATCCCGTCGTTTATGCGCAAGCTCTCAAGTGAGTGTCAGCTGGCTCTGCGCCACAGGCATGCGTGACTCAGGTAAACAGCTCTATAGGATTTCGGGAATTTTGCCTTGGGTTTAGGTTGACTTGGAGTGACGCCATCCTGAGTGTCCCCTCAAAAGTCGTGTAATTTGCTCACTTGTACATCTGACGGAGTAGCTCACAAAGTAACGTGATCAGATAGATCTAGCTCTACTTACGTTATCAAGATTACCTGTAACTGTTATGTTGGCATTGGTCATCTGGTTTGCACCAGAGTCTAGGTCGGGTGTCAACAAAATTATGTGGCTGTGTCGTCAGGAGGAAAAATGACGTAAACGCAACAAAATCACATGACTGCAGGCAAACAAACAAACAAACAAACAAGCAAACAAACAAACAAACAAACAAACAAACAAACAAAAAACCGTGAATGAACACATATCGACCACTTCCCAGATGGATTCGAGCTGGTTGCAGGGGATGACTGGGGATTTCCAAGTTTGTGAACGGAAATCAGGAATGAATGCAAAATGGGGCATTGACTCTACTTTCGTATTCTTTTCTCTTATTACCGGGACAAAATTTTTGCAACCCAAGTACAATTTATGTTACCAGATAGTTTTTTGGCTTTTTTTTTGGAGGGAGGGAGGGAGGGGATAGGCCGGAATGGACTTCTCGTAAACAAATAATTTAAGTTGATCCCGATATTGCGTGTGTCAGCAAATCTCCCAGAAGCTATTGACTTCTTACACCCGAGCCGTCATTTAACCTTTTCTGTAACAACCCAGTGAACTTAGTGCTCGGGGAAATATCCGTCTGACAGTGATTCAGTCTTCTCATGGAAATAGTATAGACGGATGAAAAAAAAAAGCCATCAAGGATCTTTCTGGAGTTTTTTTTTGTTTCTTTTTCTTCAAATTCGAAAATCAAAGGGACTGTTATGACAGAAGGAGAAATATGTGTATCTCACATTTCCTGGTGATATTATCATATTGCAAATAACAAACTAAAACCCGCTGTGAATTTAACTGTGAGTCCGTGACCTTCAATATGATCGTAACACTAGAAAATACCATGCCCTTGCCCATCTCTGCCCTAGCCGTCTGCAAGAGATCCGACTTTAATAATAAAAGCTCTTTATTATCCATCTTTCAAAACGAAGAATATTAATATGTGGTGCAAAAAAACCTATTACCACAACCCAATTCGTTGTTTGCAAATCTTTTCAAATGAGTTCAGAGCAAATAATTAAAAACAAATATCGTCTCCATTGTTTTCTTCAGTCGCTCTGCTTCCATCTCGATGAAAGACGGTTAGAAACATTCGTCGATAATTTTTATCCAACGAAATATACATCTGAGTTACTTTTAAGTCTCCGACTAAGACAGCCTGCTTAAGGGGACTATATCAAATCCAATTTAAAAGATCAGCCAACTTTGGCAGTAAGGACACGGCAATAAACTGAACTTTGCTACATCTAAGCATGTATAAAATCTATTGTAATGTCATTTTAAAGTCATATACGATCATAGTTCAATTTACTTTGCTGGAAAAAAATTAAGTTACCATGTTGAAATATAGCTGCAGGAAAGTAACCAGTGGAAATTATAATGTCTACCTATGGGATCATCCGGTAGACCTCTGGTCCCTGTTTCTACCTGCTTGGCAGGATATCTGTGATCTACACTTTCACAGCATATTAAAAAATTTCATTTTGTTTTTTGTCTTTTAAATTATCTCTATTTTGTTTAACAAATAAAGCAGTCAGTGATATTTCATCNAATGCGCAAACTCTCAAGTGAGTGTCAGCTGGCTCCGCGCCACTGGCATGCGTGACTCAGGTAAACATCTCTATAGGATTTCGGGAATTTTGCCTTGGATTTGGGTTGACTTGGAGTGACGCCATCCTGAGTGTCCCCGCAAAAGCTGTGTAATTTGCTCACTCGTAGATCTGACGGAGTAGCTCGCAGAGTAACGTGATCAGATAGATCTAGCTCTACTTACGTTATCAATATTACCGGTAACTGTTATGTTGGCATTGGTCGTCTGGATTGCACCAGAGTTTAGGTCGGGTGTCAGCAAAACAATGTGGCTGTGTCGTCAGGAGGAAAAATGACGTAAACGCAACAAAATGACATGACTGCATGCAAACAAACAAACAAAAAACGTGAATGAACACACACCGACCACTTCCCAGATGGATTCGAGCTGATTGCAGGGCATGACTGAGGATTTCCAAGTTTGTGAACGGAAATCAGGAATGAATGCAAAATGGGACATTGACTCTAGTCTTTTATTCTTTTCGCTTATTACCGTGACAAAATTTTTGCAACCCAAGTCCAATTTATGTTACCCGATAGTTTTTGGGGTTTTTTTTGGAGGAAGGGAGGGAGGGGATAGGCCGGAATGGACTTCTCGTAAACAAGTAATTTAAGTTGATCCCGATATTGCGTGTGTCAGCAAATCTCCCAGAAGCTATTGACTCCTTACACCCGAGCCGTCATTTTAACCTTTTCTGGAACAACCCAGTGAACTTAGTGCTCGGGGAAATATCCGTCTGACAGTGATTCAGTCTTCTCAGGGAAATAGTATAGACGGATGAAAAAAAAAAGAAGCCATCAAGGATCTTTCTGGAGTTTTTCTGTTTCTTTTTTTCAAGTTGGAAAATCATACAGGCTGTTATGACAGAGGGAGAAATAACAATGTGCATCTCACATTTCCTGGTGTTATTGTCATATTGCAAATAACAAACTAAAAACCCACTGTGAATTTAACTGTGAGTCCGTGACCTTCAATATGATCGTAACACTAGAAAATACCATGCCCTTGCCCATCTCTGCCCTAGCCGTCTGCAAGAGATCCGACTTTAATAATAAAAGCTCTTTATTATCCATCTTTCAAAACGAAGAATATTAATATGTGGTGCAAAAAAACCTATTACCACAACCCAATTCGTTGTTTGCAAATCTTTTCAAATGAGTTCAGAGCAAATAATTAAAAACAAATATCGTCTCCATTGTTTTCTTCAGTCGCTCTGCTTCCATCTCGATGAAAGACGGTTAGAAACATTCGTCGATAATTTTTATCCAACGAAATATACATCTGAGTTACTTTTAAGTCTCCGACTAAGACAGCCTGCTTAAGGGGACTATATCAAATCCAATTTAAAAGATCAGCCAACTTTGGCAGTAAGGACACGGCAATAAACTGAACTTTGCTACATCTAAGCATGTATAAAATCTATTGTAATGTCATTTTAAAGTCATATACGATCATAGTTCAATTTACTTTGCTGGAAAAAAATTAAGTTACCATGTTGAAATATAGCTGCAGGAAAGTAACCAGTGGAAATTATAATGTCTACCTATGGGATCATCCGGTAGACCTCTGGTCCCTGTTTCTACCTGCTTGGCAGGATATCTGTGATCTACACTTTCACAGCATATTAAAAAATTTCATTTTGTTTTTTGTCTTTTAAATTATCTCTATTTTGTTTAACAAATAAAGCAGTCAGTGATATTTCATCATACAAGCATGTAATATTAATGAAACTTGAGAAGGAGATTAAAGAGTTAGTTTCAACGACCCGCGCTCGCCGCAGGATAGTGTCTGGAGCGGAGACAAAAAAAAAATGTGCCGTATGTGCGTGTGCAGTGGGGTTAATATGACCTTCCAAAAATAACCTAGTTACGACACAAACTCGGTGTATTATTGAATTTAGATCCAGAGCGATGATTTACTCTCATGTTAGCTCAGACTGAGTTAACCTGGATCATTCTGATATGTAAGGTATTCTTGGCTTGTCTAGTCCGATAAACCTCAGAGCAACGTGAGAAATTTATTGGCCAAGACCAGAATGTTGGTTATTTTGTTGATCGAAAGACGCGCTTCAAAGGAGAGATAAACATTAAAACATAGGCTTTTTATTAATACGTTTATATATGAAGGGCTTCATGGCAAAACGCATTATACACCATTCGGGGGTTGTGACAAAACAGACCAGATTCAAAGCATATTTTTATGTGAAAGGCGAAATTTAAGTTTTAAATAATATAGATCAAATGTCCTTCAGTGGAATGGAAATATACATGTATACTAAATACTCCTGCTGCTACATGAAGTATGTAGAAGAAGCTAGAATTCATATTAGTGGATAACGCGTTTTGCCATGAAACCCTTCATATCAAAACTGACAGTTCGACCTGCCAGGTATGACCAGAGGCTTTTATATCAAGTGTGTAAACTCCTGTGAAGTGTGTTTGTGCATGTGTGAAGTTTGTTTGGGATCCTAACTCGCCTTTGTTTACCGTGGGGTTTGGATCAGAAGATCAAAATTGTGAATAAAAAAAATCTCCATATCCGTTGTGTGAAGTTCTTTTCTCTTTCTTTTTCATATAGATATCATGTCTGGGTATAGTGCAAGTCTAGTGCAAGTATAGTGCAAGTCTAGTGCAAGTCTAGTGCAAGTCTTCTGTACTGCTTCTTTCCAGAGAAAGACCTATAAACACCAAAGTAGGTTAGTCACTATTTGTGTATTTTCATAGACTTTAATGTTCTCTTTCCTTCCATCTGGGTTATATGAGAACTTGCGTATTAACGAAAGGCTCTCTTATCATTGTAAGAATGTCATTAGTGCATTGGTGTTGAAGATACTCTAAGAAGTGCCCAACATGCAAAGTTACTGTAATTCTAACGATGGTACAAGATCCCACCTTTATTGCGCAAGCTCTCAAATAACGTGAAGCGCGACTCCAATTTTCTTTCTTAATTTTGCTGTAGGGTTGTAGTTCTGGTTCACAGAATTTCTTCGATTGTAAACGACAATAATTATCCTGGATCCAGAGCTTGGTATAATTTACAGGGTTTCTCTCAAATAACATAAAAATGAATAAAACCCACACTTTTTCCGTTTTATATATTCCAGGTTCACCTATAGATGATCCGAGTACTACTCTTTACATTGTTATCAAACCATAATGGACGTGTAAACCACAAAACACTAGTAGCTTTCATTACTCTCATACAAGACTGGTGTTTTGCCTACGTGGTGAAAGTGCTACATGGATTCCAAAATGTGGCATCTCACACTAGGCTCGCGTGAGCTCCCAATGAACTCCGCCAGACTGGTTTGGCAAAATCAGTCTCCCAAAAATATCGCTCTTCCTTTTCCTTGCACATGGCTTCCATTTTTGTGGAAATTTCTATTTCTTTGGGGAAATTTTACTGTGAAAAGCAAATCTGTAACGGAAAGCAAGAAAAGTAGTTTTGGCATAGTCTTTTTTTTTTCCATATATTCAATAATAATGCGGTTTATAAAGCTTGTTACCAGGCTAATGTCCGTCCAAGTGATTCACATCATTATTACCCCAGCAGGCCAGATCACTCTCGAACTTTTTCAATTCCCTGGGGAGCATACAGTGTCACTAGCATTCAAACAATACTTTTCACTGGCTACAGCCGGGTACCCATTTCACACATGGGTGTACGAGATGCTTTACCAAGACAATTACTATACGACTGTGGTCAGGAATCGAACCCACGACCTTTAGATCATGGGTCCAAGAGTCATTACTATTTGCCCACACTGCCCCAAAGACATTTTTATTTTTATTACTGATTTTAGAGGAAGTTCATACATGTATTGTAATCAATGTAATGAAATCATTTTACATCAGTCATAAGTAAATCAGGAAAAAAGAATATAGTATTTGAGAGAAGTGGTCTTTACAGATAAGAATCGGCAGTGTAGCAATAGTAAAATCTGAGGTGAAAAAATAGAAATTGAAAACTGACAAAGCCAACAATTTTTTTTTCATGAAAATGGTCAGGAAATTTCTTTTTCCAAAAGTCGAAATGCTGTTCACACAGCTCAATATTTTCATGAATGGAATTAAAATATAATCGACCTCACGGAAATTCTCTTTTCTTCTGAAAACAACCTAAATTTGAGTTACACTCTTTTTACATCTCTGGGTTCTTCCTGTAGCTTTCAATTTCAACGCCTCAGTGAACTTGATTCATTCCGTTAATCAACTGGGTGTCTCCGTTATAGAAAACACATAGGACTGATATTATCTTGTTGGTATTAATAGTATAAACATAAAGTAGCTTGTGAAACCCTTATTTTAAGAGACAACAAGGGGAAGGGGGGTGGTGAAGGGGGGCGATGAAGGGAGGCGGTGGAGGGTAAAGGGAGGATTACAATGGGAACCGGAGTGTGGGGTCCAATCCCCTACAGATACGTATTTTTTCGTATTATCATATTGTGTGTGTGTGTGTGTGTGTGTGTGTGTGTGTGTGTGTGCGCTTGTGTGTGTCTGTCTGTGTCTGTGTCTGTCTATCTGCCTACCTGCCTGCCTGCCTGCCTGCCTGTCTGTCTGTCTGTTTGTCTGTCTGTCTGTCTGTCTGCGTAGGATCATCGGCATACCAGTCTAAAGTCATTTCACTCTTTTAAACCCAAATCCAATAGTTCTCATCATGTCAGATAACCAAATAAACAAAAAGTTTCAATCAAGTAAGAAAACAAATGAAAATAAAACAAATCAACACCCACACATACACACAAACAAACAAACAAACAAACAAACACAAAAACCAACTTTTCATCAAATTAAGTAGCTAAACATAAAGAATTTCCATCAAATAACAAACTAGATAGACCTTTTTTTTTAAATTTTGGCAACTCACTTTCAGCAGACAAGCAGGAACTGGACCTTAGAATAACAAGATGAGAAAGATACACCCAAGAAATGTTCGCTGTAACTCTGCGTGAAATTACAGAACTGGCGCATCACGCGGTGCCATGAAATCGAACGTGGTCTATAAATAGCACTCGAGGATGATGACATTGTCCTGCAAATTAAAACCTGTTCTCTGCTGACTTTGCACAATGCGGTGTTGTATGGGTATATGCGTCAAGTTTTGTTGTTGTTGTTGTTGTTGTTGGTAGTAGTGGTGGTGGTGGTGGTGGTGATGTTCTAATGAAAAACCATGTGCAAGAGCTAAGAAATGGACATAGACAATATAACTACACTTTAATAACACTAACATTTTAAGAGAAATAATACGAATAATAATGCGATTTATATATCTCGTGTCCAGACTAATGCCCGCTCACGCGACTTCACACGATTATTACCCTAGCGGGCCTTATAACTCTAAGCTTTTCTAAACTCCCAGGTGAGCATGCGGTGATGCTGCCATTTGTAGGCGCTGCCTGATCACTAGCATTCTGACAATATCTTCCACTGCCTATAGCCAGGTACCCATTTTACAGATGGGTGGACTGAGGCAAATTATGAATGAAATGCTTTCCAAAGGCATTTACAACATGACCGTGATCTTGAGTCCGACACCGTAGAAATTAGGTTAGCAAATAAACCCATGATACCAGTATTTCCGTAGCCTGTCAAATAGCTCATGAGTAATGCAGCGAAAAAGAGAACTGATACTACTTACACCAATAAACATAACAAAAGGGAAATGAAATATAAAATATCACTGAGCCATACGATCCTGAAGTAATGTGAAATAACTACTAAGTTACAATCAACCCCGTGGTGCCTATATGAGGAATGACATTACAGAAGAAATAATAATCAAGGTTTCCAAGTCCAGTTTACAGATCAAAGTTTCACACAGCCGCAATTTTTTTTTTATTTGCGAGGGAAAAAAATTGCACCAGCTGTGGTTTAAAAATATATATTAAAGAATATTTATAAGGCTACATAAATCTAAATAATAATTAGTTTTAGTTTATATTTATTTCTTATACATTTGGGCGTGGCGAGGAAATCGACCTTCGCATGAGGCATAGATACAGTAGACCTTCGATATAGAATATGTCTTGGTGAATGGAAAAACTATGCTGAATATCGTGATTCACTTGATATAAATATTGAGGTAAACTTAATATCGAGGTCGATCTGAATAATGACATGTAGATTAGAAATAAATCCGCGCATGTGAAATTCATGCTTTTAGTTACTGACTCCATAATATGGAGGCTTTACTGTAGTTGTTAACCCGACTCAATCCGGTTCTCGTACTAGAAGCGTTAAAAAAAAAATAATGTAAGATTATACACGTTAAAGTAAAGATAGAATTACATAGTATCCCCTTCGTTATATCAGGATTGTAAGATTGTATAGATAGCAACAGAAATGAGACGAAAGAGTGCTATTACTGAGTTTTTAAAACTATTTTTGTGCTTGAACACTCTTTTTCATATCTTGTATGTAAGCCTTACGGATATTCGGTACCTCGTTATACACTGTTCATCATTTGTAAATGTCAGTAATAATTACACCCACAATGATTGAATTCACAGAGCTTCCCCAGAGAAAAAAAAATAAGTAATGAGACACGAGTAGAAAGATCAAAGCTAGAATAAACAAATAGAGCAAAAATAAAGGATTTTCCAGGTTACAGTAACATTTGGATTTAAGAACAAAAAAAAAAAAACCAACAAAAAACTGAAATTTTCTTGTGATCGAGGGACATAGCGTAGAACAAACCAGTCTAACTGCATGTCTTAGAGCAGTGCAGGCTATGAGATATGATTATAAAGGCCGTTAAAAGAGTGCACTTCCAATTTTGTCTATTCTGGTCTTATATCCACACAATTTTCTGTCATCAGGGGATTGTTTACTGTAAAACAATAGTCGCATGATCCGTGCAACATGTTGGTTGGAATTCAGACAGACAGACAGACAGACAGACAGACAGACAGACAGACAGACACACACACACACACACACACACACACACACACACACACACACACACACACACAAACACACACACACACACACACACACACACAAAAGTACTGTAACGTGAATCACGATTCTTTCTTTAAACCACAGCTGAGTTTAAACAAACTTTTTTCTGGAGGTTACAAATGACAATCCTTGGCTGTAAGAGTAGCTTTAACCTTGGCTATGCACTGAACTGGTTTGATTTTTTATCATCTGTGATCATTTGTTAAATAAAATATACAATTCTTTCTTATCTAAAAGAACATTGGCACTTTAGAATAGAGAACTTGCGCAGTAATCTGAGATATCTTACCATCGTAAGAATTACATTAAATCTTTATGCTGAACGCTACCAAGGATCCCTTCAAATTGAGGCAGTAATGTTATTCTCACAATGGTGAGAGATCACATTGTTAATGCGCAAGCTCTCTAACGTCTATCATAAGTCGTTGAGCAAATCTGGCAAATGATAACGACTCTTGTCAAAAAATTTAATGAAAGCAACGAATTATTTATGAATTCGAATCCTACTATTCATTCTAAAAAATATATAGAAGTTCTACAATTTCTTCAGTGATTGAAAGAGTAATCGGTCAGTAATCGTGATTCCAAACTCAAGTATAATGTAATCATTTTAGCCAATAGGTGTAATATATATGTTCTGTCTTGGTAATGTTTCCCCTTTGAAAAATAAACTAAAAACCAAAACTTGGCAATCTGTGATGCTCATTAATGTGAATTAGATGAGAAGGGTTTCACACAAAATGTGACACGGATAAGAAGTCAGGATTTATTTCATTTCAGGTGGCTGCACAGTTTTCATTTTCCCTCCCGCTGCTATATTGAAGCAACAACAACAACAACCGCAAAAAAATACCGTCAAACCTCATTCATCTGAGTGATATTCCTGGTAAAAAAACACACAGTTTTCTCATCTGTTTATTTCAAGGGCCATTCCAGTAAAATACCTTGTCAGTTACGCTAATTTCTGAAAAGTTTTGACCTTACATTTTTAATTTTGTTTTTTTCT
Source organism: Ellobium chinense (assembly GCA_033807755.1). NCBI lineage: Eukaryota > Metazoa > Mollusca > Gastropoda > Ellobiida > Ellobiidae > Ellobium > Ellobium chinense. The sequence continues at coordinate 317,305 of JAWQUT010000469.1, forward strand.
TACACGGGTTAATTTATTTTTTTAAAAATGTTAACCGAAACTGGTTGCTATAAGTTCAGAGATTTTCATATACACTCAAAATTGACGTGGCATTTTGCTAGAACTGCCTTTGAACCTTCTAAATTAGCTTGAACATTTTTTTTTCTTGTGGAATGGCTTCGTATTCTCTTTCACGCCTGGCACACTTTGTACTTACATCAGACTGCTTCAGAAAGGCGTCACATATGTTCCAGCTAAAGGTGTGCTTTTTATTGTAAGATCATTTCAACATCGTGTCCGCCTTGTTCGTGCGAAGCTGTCTGAAAAGAACAAAACACAAAAATCCCTCGGTTATTTATTTGAAATGGGAAACAGGCAGCGAATTTCTCTGATTCAAGCATTGTTCAGCGTTTCAATTTCCAGAAAGATGAAGCGGAACAATTTTCAAGCCGAATCTGGAAATACAAAAATGTGGCAATATCTCATGTGTTAGCGATTTCTATGGACGTCAATATGAGAGCATTTGGCTGAATCCAAATTAAATGAATGTGCACTATTTGGACGATGGACTGGAAAAAATGGGATGGCAAGCCATCGTCCAAATATTCCATATTTATTTAATTTTGTATTCAGGCAAATGCTCTCCATCAAAGGCACTTTCATGTGCTAAGAAAATGATAGCATGCAACCATCCTACTTTTCTCATCAGTCTGGACACTTCTAGTCCGTTAGCCATTGGTAAAGGTCACTGGGGTCTTCAAACTTCAATAAATGACAGTATTTCGAACAATGTTTCACAATAATAATTGGTTTTTAGAACAAAACAAAAAGCACTTTATAGCGTGTCAGAATACTGTAATGCCACCTTGAAATATATTTCATACATTTCTAGATGATCTTCAGTAGACTATAATCAACTCACTTAGAGTTCACTGTTCACTGGACTTCATTCTAGGTCATAATCTACAGAGACACTGCGTTGTCAGCTGTCGGCGAACGTTTGTAGGTCTATTAATAGTCATAAGCGCAGAAAAGAGAGAAAAAAATCGTTCAAGATGACGTGGTTTGGCATAAGCTTTGCCTCTCGTCTTTCACCTTTTCTATGCCCACTTTATGTTCTCTCTAAGAAAGACGTCATGAACTATATTTAACTTCCCCACATTTTAGAGAACACTTAAAATATGTGCGCAAACGTCCATCACTGTCAAACACATTAAAATAAGTGTATATGTTGTGTCTATCACTGTCAAATGGAGGTGGGCAGTATCGCTGCTGTATCGATATCACATAGAGATGGACAGTATCGCTTTTGAGCAGTGATACTTCGCAACTTCGACATCGGTATCCAAATTCAAGGTCGGGAGTTTCGAAAGCAGTCTGATAATGTCCATGTAAAAGGCGACAGTTTGTCTGGCTTAGAATGTCAAAGTTATCAGAAAATATCAATAAGTCTGGAAAACGATCAAAATATGTACCCGTTAATGAGTATATTATGATTAAAAATGGAGGAAAAATGGCTTGAGGGCTGAAAATAGCGATGCTTAAAACTTCAGATATCGGTTCATCAATATGTCAGATACGCTATTTTAGAAATTGCAGGCGTGACAAACCAGCAAAGAGCGAGACATTGCCACATTCTGTTTTTTTTCAAGCCCCGTTCCCTTCTTTCTACAGCTGGAAGTAAATTGCGCGTGTTGCAACAACTCGACAGAGTTTGAACACATTTTGCCCCCAAAAATAAAATTATCATGTGCTAATGGGGGTTTTAACTGGGCATTTGCCATGGGTGAATGCCCCAATTAGGGCCATAAAGGTCAGCCTGTGCGGATAAGAGGTTTACAAATATAGGGCAGTTTCTTAATTGGGTTTTCCAGTATTCTTAGAGCCCATTTATATAATAAAATTATTTTGAAACAGCAATCTTATAAGGCGGTAACTGAATAGAGCGAAATGGAGTTGATGAAGACATTGATCTCCTAACAAAAATAACGGTCTCTGGAATTTGCTCTCAGAACTCAACATGAGCTGTATTTCCGCTTTCAGGGGTGCCAAATGAGAAAAGGTCAGAGGTCGAACTGCTTGAGGGTGANGGGAGGGGGGAAGAGGGTATCGGTAAACTAAAAATACATGGTTGTTAGTGTTAGTCAAATGGAAGAGGAATCAGAAAAGATCTATCCTAATAAAGTGATTTAAAATGGTGTATGATCATGGAGTTGTCCTTTCTAGTCTTTTCCTTTCCTTACGCATCACTGTGATGAGTGATGATCATAGAGCATGTATCAAAGTTAATATTTCTGGCCAATCAACGCTGCCACAGGCACAACAAGACTCGGGGATAAACTTTTTTTCCTTTTTTTTTTTTTTTTAAGTAAGACTTTCATGTGGAAAACCTATTCTGAAAAAAAAATATTTTTCATCACATTCCATTTTGACATCTTTCTCCTCTTACATATGAAGGGCTTCATGGCAAAACGCATTATACACCATTCGGGGGTTGTGGCAAAACAGACCAGATGCAAAGAATATTTTTATGTGAAAGGCGAAATTAACGTCTTAAATAATGTAGATCAAATGTCCTTCTATGGAATGGAAATATACATGTATACTAAATACTCCTACTGCTACATGAAGTATGTAGAATAAGCTAAAAATTCATATTGGTGGATAACGCGTTTTGTCATGAAACCCTTCATATGCAAAGGCATTACACGTATGTCCATGTACAAAGAAGGGATATAAATCAAAAGCAGTCTGAAACTATATAGTCAGCTGCGAGCTTGCGCATTAACGATGGGATCTCTTACCATCGTAAGAATTACAGTAGTACATTGATGAATGCATCCCTAGTAACATTCAACATGCAGATGGTAAGCCATTCCATCTTTAAAGCGAAAGCTCTCAAATATTACCACACGATGGGATGATTTTTTATTGCGTACTGTCTAGAGCTCTGAAACTTTGCCCAGTCATAATACTTTTTTTCTTCGTTATTTCTCTACTCCTTCCATCTCGCTTTCTCTCTTCCTTCGTCCTTCTCTCTTTCTTTCTCTCTCTCTCTCTCTCTAAATATCTCTCTCTGTTTCTCGCATTCTTCGAATTATACACACTCAGTTTGCCACATTCCATTCGATTAAATAAAAAAGTACAAAAATTCGAAACATCCTAAATTTTTTCGATTGGCAGAGTTTACATACTTTATCCCCTCAGCCCTGGCTTCACTACATATTCACGAGTCAGTTTCTCATCTTAGTGGGAGAACATAAAGGCGGCCGATTTATGTCCCCTAACCACTATGCGCCGTAAGCTATAAGAATCAATCTAACAATTTTCTACAACCGCACAGAGACACGGCCTACTCTCTGCGCCGATCTGCGGGATCGGTGGCAGCTAATTTTATAGGAATGAAGTTTTTATTCCTACTCACCGACTGCCGCTGCTCGGAGTGCCCCGTCAGTGGGCCGTCACCGGATGTGTGACGTCATAGGGCTGGACTGGGGACTTTTTCAACTGAGAAGTGTGCTGAGAATATGACTGTGTCCTTTATGTTCTACCCTCGGAAAGATCGGCACAAAGTGAGTATGTCACTGATACGCCGAAACATATTCAGTGGCCTCTCTGTGCGGGGCCTTAGCCAGTCGACCGACCCTCCGACGGACCCTACTAACCGGTTGCCTCAATGAACGAACATCGAATAGCCCTAGCAAGCTACTGTACTATCGAACGGTGTAACTAGTCTACCGACTAACCTGCCAAATGCCCAAAGAATCTACTGACCGATCCACCGACCAAGTGACCCACCGACGGACTGATTTACCGACTTAATGAATGACCCATCGACCAACCGACTGACCGATGAACTGAAAGGTGACCGACTAACTAACCGATTGATTGATCGAACGGTCAAAGATTGACCGACCAAAGAAGTTGCCGACAAGTGACCGACTGACCTCGCAACTACTCTATAAAGCATGAGCTTTAACAAACATGAAAATGAGTGAAACATATAACCCAGGAGTCATAAATTGACATTCAGTAGCTCAAATGGAATCTTGTATTTAACAGCAGAAATTGGATGTTTGAATCATCAGGAAGTATCTTTGTGGTACTTAGATCAGCATAGAGCCCGTAGAGAAAGAAATTCAGGTCAGGCTAATATGACATTTTATTTATCTGGGCCACTGAACCAGAGCGGGTCAACTTTTAATGTGAAAACTTAAAAAACTGGTAGATTTTGCTTGAGGAAATTAGACGTGTTTTTGACGAATATCTTAGACTCATAGAAAAGAACTGTATGCCGTATAGCTTAATATGCTTTTATGTAGTACAATCAAACACGTTTATTACAGTAACACTTAATAAGAACTCGCGATATTACAAAATGTTTTGCAAATGCCAACTCTCATTATGAATTGCATGAAAAGTGGCTAGCGTTGATCCGGGAACACACCCATTGCGAGGCATGTTTAAATTCTCTAACCCCCCCCCTTCCAAAACCTCTCATTTAATTTTTTTTTCTTTTAATATTAAACCATGGCCCAGCTCCAACCTCTGATGTTTCTCAACTCAAGGCCAGGTTAAAACTTTTCTACTCATCATTAATCAATGGCACTGTGATCCTTCCCACTGTATGATCTTAGCTGCCTTGCCATTATACCAGCTAGAACGGGGTGGGTGACCCTTGTGTTTCTTTAGCATGAATAATCCAAAATAAGCTTAGCTATACGAGATGATTTTGCGGGGGACATTCAGCCTTCACACGCTGTCCTCCCTGCTGGAGTGGACAGAGGACACAATATGGTTGCCTAACGTGACATGATGTCGAGCTCCTCCAAAGAATTCCCAAGTGATTTTGTGTAGTAGCTTTGTGGCTCGATAATAGGTACTCTCGGTCTCAAAAACCACTACGAGGGGTGGGAACTGCCGTTGAGAGGGACAGCACTGGACCGAAGGATAGATCATCTTGTAGAGAGGTTCTGGATCTGTGTTTGCGTGTTTGTGCTGTGCGTGTAAGCGTGTGTGTTTGTGGAGGTGTGCATAATATGTGTGCATGTTACTGTAAAGCTCTTCAAGCTCTCCGTGGGTGAAGTCCTATATACATGCGCCTTATTATTATTACTATTTTCATTACTATTATTATTACTATTAATAATAATATTATTATGATTACTATTATTATTATTATCATCATTATCAGTATTTTTATTAGTAGTATTAATAGTATTAATCTACAACTTGTTCTGTTGCTAATGATGTAGGGCTTCTCTCTCCTTTAAACATCACATACTGGGCACGAAACACAAAGGACTGTTTACAGGCCCCACCATCTTGAATTCCTTGTGAATTCCAAGTTAAGCGTGCGCAAATGTATTTGTAGTTCGGACAACATAACCCAGAAGTAACATTAAAAGCACTAAATATCATGTTTACAGTGCCTTACCCCCGAAAAGCCCAAGGTCCTTTCCAAAAAAAAAAATTATTTTCATCACCAGGTCGTTAAGTAGAAACTCAGATCTATCATTATCATGTTCATGTATGAGTTTTCTAATAATATTTGAAATTTCAAACGCTACAATATCTCGGGTTTAACTAACAATCTTGAGATCAAACGATGTAATTTCTTTCAGATATCACTTCTAAAGTTTCTGTGAAAACAGTATTAACTTTGACCTATTGACCTAAGTGCAAACAAATCCTTAACAACAGTGAAAAGAATTCATCAGTGTCTTTCCTGACATGGAACCGGAACTAGCGTAATCTGGCCTAAGTCCATTATTTCCTGTGAGACTTCTTCACTGCCCCAAATAAAAGTGCGAGACTACTAATTCTCTCTTACACCCTTCAGACATTACCAACCTCAATGAGGCCTCAAGAGATGCTATTTTTCTTTGAGGACCAAAAAGATGTCCATCTGTGTTCTCGCTAAGATTTTTCTCGCTTTTTTGTTTTTTTAACTCGCCTGCCAGGTACCAACCACAGAATTTAAAAAAAAGAATCAATAAAACAAAAAATGCTTTGACGTCACGCAATAAGGGAGGTTCACCTCAATGCATCCATGTCAGCCCCATTGTTATTCAGAATACCCTTAAGAAAATTTAATATTGGTGGCGTAACATAGACATAGTTGGCATAGACGAACCGAAAGCTGTTTCTTACAAAAGAAACCAGAGACAAAATTTCATGAAATGTGTTGTTAATATTATCAGGAATGTGGTCTTCCTTGTATAAAATGAAGAAATTTTGTGACTTGGCATCGATAAAACACGTAAGGCGATTCAAAACATCCGGAGACGCAAGAAATTTAATAAACTTTGATGCCAACCAGCCAATCAGCGATTTAGAAAAATAAAACAACCAAACAAGTGAGCTAAACCCATAAGACCTTTTTCTTTTTTTTTTTCTGTTTGAAGGCAGCAGTTTCATTTTTAGATAAAAATTAACGTGAGCACTTGTCTGGGTCACTCCGAACAAAATAATGTGAGCTTGAATTTCCAGCTGTTAAACTTGTTCTGTTTGTCTACACTTTATTTAGTCAAATTCGATTAAATGCAACTCCTTGGGGCATGGGAAAAATTGCTGTCGAGAGGGGTTGCTATTTTTTAGTGACTCACAGTAGAAATATAGCATTTTCTTTTCTTGGCAACGATAAATAGGAAGTTAAGATTATCCGTACCTTGTTTTAAGTGGAGTTGACCATCTCTAGTTAGCAGTTTAGGTCTTAGTGACAGCATCTTTTTTTTTTTTCACCTCCAACTTTAGCGTTTGGTCATGAAAACTGACCAGTGAAAAAACCCCTTGTTGTTGTTGTTGTTGTTGTTGTTGTTGTTGTTGTTGTTGTTGTTGATGGTGGTGGTCGTGGTGGTGATGGTATGTTGGTTTTGATCTCATGCTGCAAAGTAATTCACTCTTCTCCAGCCAATGCTGGACGTATTAGTACGCTTGTGGTATTAATTCTTAAAATATTACAGCGACTGAGCCATAGAATATTGTTCGGCTAGGGGGGCAGTAAAGCTTGTCCTTTTAAGATGTCCAGGTGTTTCATTAGGAGGGGTATGGTGGAGAGGGGCAAGGGGCTTGGCTGTATTTACGGTCTGGTTCATGTAGTGAAAAACTATGAATATTTAACTCAGACGAATATTGTGAGGCTGTTTGTATACCACAGTCGAGCCCTGAAATAGCAACCCTGCCGGAGTCCGCAGAAAAAAAAAAGTTCCAGTTAAGCGCTAGATGAGATCGACAAGCGCAGTTTTCATTCAGCTGTTACATTTATATCTAAGAGAAAGAAAAAAAGACGCAGTTATTAAACATAAAAATAAACGGGCTTGTCTTGAAACGGGATCGTCAACTATACAATAATGCCCAAAAAAAAACCAAAAATCCCAACAACCGAAAGTGCACATCAACATCCATGTTGTTTCCCTTAAATTACAGGCTTATAACATAAAATACAGACCACACACTTGTGGTCTGCGCCCTAAAGAATGATCGGGGTTGAGGGAAAAAAAAACAACAACAACAAACAACCACATTCCTTGCACTTAAAAGAGAGCCCCCAAATATCCCCAACACAAATACTTTTGTTCAGACTGAGTCCTGTGAAAGCCCCTCCACAGACAAGCTCATAAAGAATGTAATCGATGACCCAACGTTTCTGTGGTCTAAGAAGAAACAGCCAAACGACAGAAGAAACAGGACACAACTGACCCACAATGTCAGGGTAACCCGGATGTCTGGTTTCAGTAACCCAACCTGATTTCGCTGTCCATCTCAAAATAGTTACATTCCTGATTACAGCCATATAAAGTGCACGTTCATATTAAGCGCTGGAGTAAATGACAATATTGTCCAAGCGCCCAACGCCTTTAAAAGGACATGAATGGACGTTGGCTGCTGAAGGCTCCGAGGAGCCCTGAACCTTTTACGGGGACCCACGTCCCTCCATTTAAGGACCCACGAAGCCCCGAGTCTCTCAAGGACCCATTCCCGGATCCAGCTTCCCACTGCCTGCGCGGCCATTGTTACGGATAATGACCGTTGCACGTGTTATCAGCCGGCCCTGTCAATTGGCACAGAGAGAGGTGCAAAAATTCTGCCACCGCGCTTAGAGGTCGGCGAGGAGATGCATATAATAATATATTCTGTTGCCGCACTTAAACGAAACGAACGGATGGTAGAATAAATCTTATTGTCGCATCACGAGGGTTAAGGTCTCAAGGGGTCTCGCGCCTGTCAGGGTTTCCGCGTCTAAAAAGAACCCAAGGGATCATCTCCTCGCAAAGGCCCGAAGATCCTCATCGCCTATGAAGGTCCCATATGAGCCACCTCCTATCAAGGACCGTGTAGTGGCGTGTAGACCTTCGCCTCTCAATTTAAAGCCCCAAGGGGCCTCGCATCTGTCAAGGGCCTATATATAAATCTATGCCAGGATCATAATAACTTTGTCTTGCATTCCCTCTCCCCCCCCCCC
>JAWQUT010000469.1:338148-350400 GCA_033807755.1 Ellobium chinense
GTGGTAACATGCTTTGTTCTAAAGGCGTTGTCATAGCGCCTAAGTGTTGGAAATGTGGAGGGTGGGGGGAGGGTTAGTATTAGAAAGGAACGGACGGACAGTTAAACATGAAGACGGACATGCTGGTAAAGTAGGTAGGTAGGCAGGTAGATAAATAGGTGGGTGGGTGGGTGTGTAGGTAGGTAGGTAGGTAGGTAGATAGGTAACTAGGCAGGTAGATAGGTGAGTTGATGGGAAGGAAAAACACAAGATCTTAAAGGGATATTATATGTGGATGAAGAAAGGTATATAAACTTTTAATGGCCTGGAAAGTATGCCTCCAATGATTTCCATGATTACAATACGAGATCAGCTTATGAGGACAGAGCCCGAAAGTCACATAGCACTACAAAATAATTATTTCGGCTCAGCCAGAGCCCGAACCCAGACCTATCACCTTGCAGAGGGAGTACGTCATCCAATTACACCACAGGGACGCTAAAATTCCAGCGCTCTAACGTTCGATCCGTCTGAAAAGTGTGTCATATCGCCGTTTCCACATGCAAGTCTAAAGTTCACTCATAATCTTGACACATTTTCCAAATGCTCTCATATTTTTCCATAATATTGCACAACATTATTAGTATGATAAGATCACACTAAAGTATTAAGAAATTTTCTCCACTGGTATGGAAAATACATTATCGATATTTGTGCCTGTTTCCGTTTGATTATATTCCCTCTACACTTACAGCAGCCTTGCACACGTCATCAAAGGAAAAAAATTCTTAAAGCTGGGCTGTCCGATCGTTAATGTCGAAAGGTAACCCACGCCTACAAGGCCGCACACATTGCCTTGATCTGGATGGACTTGTTTTCATTATCATTTCAAATACTAGAAGTTTTTGTGTCAATCTTCTATGGCGGTAAGAGTCGTAAGCGCAGTAAATTAGCGATTTGCATAGCTTCTTTGCGGTATGAATTCTTTTGCTAGTAAAATTAGGAAAATGCAACACCTTCCGTTGTGAAACGTGCACTTGAATGCAAATTAGTGAAGTATCTCTTCAAGCCTTCCTCTCCCTTTTATACCCCAGGACAGCCTTTAAAGAACAGGAATTGATTAATTTAGGAAGGGAAGCGAAAGTTTGAAAAGAAAAAAAAAACATCCATCTATCTCTTTCATTAATCTCGAAGGGAATTTGTTGCCGATGTGTCTTCAAATATTATCCGTACATGTTGTTTGTAATAATCCACTAAAGCACCTGCCATTCATATCTATTACATCAGTGACATCCCTGTCATATCTATAAATCCGGGCTTACCTCATGCAGCTGTTCCATATCTCGTACTAGCACATTGCCAAGCCACAGAAAAACTCAACACCGATGAACAAGGCCAACGAGGTGCAGAAAATGTTTTTATATAGAATGAGTTTGTATATTATCATATTGGTAAATTGTATCGACCTTTTTTTTTTTTTGAGCAATTTCATCGTGGAGATGAGTTGATTACTTATATGGTTATTTTGTAATGAGGCATGCGCGGAACTAATCCTAGTTTTGTACATAGCGTAGAGGTGCTCTGTGTACTATCGTACTCTTGAAGAAAGCAGGGTAGCAATGTGGTTTGTGAGTCGTCCTCAGAAACTAAAGATTGTCAAGTCTAGGATTTGTGTGTTCGACTTGCGGGTCGGGCGGTTCCCGCTGTGGTGTCCTTGGGATAAACACTTCACCTCCCTTTCCCCATTCAGGTGTAAATGAATACCTGGCTTTAGAGCTAGGAGAACCAGGGCGTTGTACCGCGGTCGACCGGCAGTGACTTTCTTCTACTATATATTTACATATATGATGTGTATGGTTCTGCGAGTTTGTATTATGAATGAGATGTATAACACTGTATGACATTATCACCAATTTTCTTAGGGCGTAAATAAAAGTCGTATTTCATTTTCACTGGTGCTGTTGTGACATCATTTGTGTACTGAGACTGAAAGGCCCTGAGGTAGAATAGACCGAGTGGGAAGAGTTATCAAATTATTTCTCTTGAATCTCTTGAAAATAAGATCGGTACAGTAAGTTTCTTCTTTCCACGGCTTTGCGCCAAACGTTGAAATTACACACATTGATAACAATCACTTCCGACAACATGTTGTTAACTGCAACAATAGAACAATAGCCAAAGCCACAATAAATGTATAGTTGACATACCATCCAACCTTGCCCTCCCCTTCCCCTTTATACACACACACACACACACACACACACACACACACACACACACACACACACACACGATCACACATAGGTGAGAACATGTCTGAATGACAGAGGCATGTTTAAATAATATATTGAGTTGTTTTAGTCGTGGTCTGGGGAGAAAAACAGGCAGATGCGAAGTTTGAAATTAAGTCTTTGTGTACCGAATACCTTGAAAAGTTAACGAAATTTTGATGTGAGTGGCCAGTCGGTCTAGCGGAAAATACACTAAAACTATATTTGTGTACTGCCAATCTGTGTACTATAATGTTGTTCTCTGGAACCTCCATACACTTTTCAAAGTCTCGGTACAGGGGCAAGTGATTTCTTTTCAAGGTAATGTCTTTTTTCTATCGATAACACTGTACTTGAGCAGGGTGGCCATAGTTATCATCTTTCAATGAATAATTTGGTATTTGGGAAGCTGCTAGTCTGTGGAGTTTCGGAACACTTTTCAAAGTCTAGATACAAAGGAAAATGATTCCATTTCAAGGTAAATTTTTCTTTCTATCGCTAACATGGTGTTTAAGCAGGAGACATTATTATCTACTTCCTATGAATAATTTGGTATTTCCGAAGCTGCTGTTCTGTGGAGTTTCCATACATTTTTTAAAGTCTAGGCACAAGGACAAATGTTTTAATTTCTTGTTAATGTCTCTTCTTTCTATCACGAAACACGGTATTTAAACAGCGCAGCTATTGTTATCTCCTTTCTATGAATAATTCCGTATTTACACAGCTGTTGTTGTGTGAACTTTCCATACACCTCTTAAGCTCTAGGAACAAGAACAGATTATCGATAAGCCCGGCTATTGTTATCTTCGTCTCTATGTCTATGAATAATTTGGTATTTACGCAGAACAAATATGTGGACTTTCCATGTACTTTCCAAACTCTGGGAACAAGGACAAAAGATTTCATTTTGTATTGATGTCTTCTTTCTATCGATAACACGGAAGAGGAGTTCAACAACTGCTATAATCTTTCTATGAATAATTTGGTATTTCCTCATCGCGGTCTATGCCCATGTACACAGATTTACCGATGTGACCTGCATATATCAGAAATCGTAATGAAGGACTGATTTAGGTGAAATTCTGGCCTTGAGGCTGAGTTGACTTTGCTTAATCACGGCCCGTTTAATCGCACTTTCCCTTTATCACAACATTTATTTAGAACACACACACACACACACACACACACACACACACACACACACACATACACACAGATATATATATATACACAGTATATAGTATGTATGTATGTATGTATGTATGTATGTATGTATGTATGTATGTATGTATGTATACGAAACCAGGCGGCACCGCTAAATTCCAACTTCTTTTTCTACGTCATGATTCCGCAATATTGCGATTAATAGACATCTAGAGTACGGAAGAATGTCGTCCATTCCTGTCAGGATTGTCCAATCAGCAGGCGTTGATGGCCAGCTAATTGACACACTTGGGGAGACTTGCGTCCCTTGTCTCAGCTGGTACTAGTTCCGGTGATCACCGCAGCGCAAAGCAAACCTAATGAACCCTCTCTTCCTTCTTACTGCTCCTGAGAATGATCCATCGCAATTTCTACACAGTGATCACTCAGTCAAAGAATAAGAAAAAATTGAAAAAAAAAACACAAAGGTTACAGGGGCCTGATTGGTTCAAAATCCAAAACTATTAGAGTCAACAACAATAGGTTGTAAAATCTGTCCAGGAGATACAATCACGAGGAGACAAACGGAACAGGGTTTTCGAAACCTGAAAGAAAAAAAAAGGGGGTAGTTATCGCTCTGGGACACCGAAGATCTTTTTAAGCACGTAAAAGCTATGAATAAGTGGTCGCCTATGTAAACCATGTTGAAATTTGTCATGTTTAAGAGGGTAATGTAATCCACAGACACCGGACATAACTGAATTTGTATGACCCTGGAGATTAATTTCCATACTGTATCTAGTTCATTTTTGTCAGGTTTTATTAAAGTTATGAATTTTCATAGTAAGGCTGATTTACTGGTGATGATACAGTGATCAGTAAATCAACTTCACATGATGATATGGCGCTGTTTGTGGTATAGGCAATGATCTATACTATTGCCTATGGTCTCCTGAAGTCTGACATGGAGAAGTGTCAGAGGCGGACATGAGATGGGGACCTCACACCGCCCTTGCATTCTGTGGGCGGTCCTTAGCATATGAATTATCAGGTGTACGTTTTTGGTTGGTGCTCGCCAGTTGCAGTAAGGAAGGGTGCACAACATTCTACTATAGGTTTGTTAGAAATCTACCGGGATTTTCTTTTCCGATCACTGGAAGAGAAAGTACGGGAACATGACGGTAACCATCTACGGTTTTAAAATTTGTTACTGGAACGTCTCATCATTGGCCTTGTGTGGGAGGTGTATCAACGGTGGCATATATATATGCCCATGAATGAGGCAAAGATATAGATTATAGCAAACATCACTCGCAAGTCCGTGCATTGTTTTCTTGTTCTTCCGCATTAGTCGCAGCCATTTTCGTTTGCCTAGAAACTGATATCTCCGTCGCTTAGGACGGCCATTTCCGCGACGCCGCAGGGGCCAAACAAATCACATTCCAGTAAATCAATTTCACATGATGACGTCGTTCGTGGTATAGACAATGATCTATATCGTTATCCATAGCCACATGAGGTCTGTCATGGAGAAGTTTCAGAGGTAGACATGAGATGTAGACCTCATTTACATTCTTTTCCACAGGGGCCGGATATCTGGTATGAGTCCAGCGGCTTGGAATCACTAGGCACGTCATATCACTAGGTAATTTTATGTCCCCCTGTTCTCATTGCTAAATCGAACGAAGCCGAACCCACATGATCACTTGCGTCATGAAACGATTTTGAAGCCATGGTATAGGAGACTAGAAGTTTGCTTACGTCATGGTTTCCATTTTGTGTCTTATCCTAACCCAATGGTTCATACTTTTAGGCAGATGTTAGGGAGTCACCTGCCATGTGCATTATCGGTGCGAAAACGTTCGCACCCGGGTAATTACGGGAAACTCCCAAAACATATGAAGTGTTTTCCGTAGTAACCTCATTGCGCAAATCAACGCAAGAATTATCGACTCGCTCATTACACATTTGCCCACGTCATTTTTTGTAGTGCTCTCAATGTAAAACAATGAGGCAAATGTGGTTTAGCCGTGAAATTGGGATATAATAACGAGTCAAAACTCTCCATTTGTTTTAATAGGGAAATGAAGATAAATGGAAGGTCATAGGAACATAAATAACTCAGATCATCCTAAACCAAACTACTTAGGCTAATGTGGAATGAGCGTCATGTTACGCATACAGCTACTGTGATATTGAAAGACTGTCTCAAGAATATATGTGAGTTTGGTTTTAAAACAAGATCACCGTGATCCACATAATGACGCTGATGATGGAGGGGCAGTGGACCCTCTCTGGACAGCCATGACGACGACTCTGCTATCAGGTATCTCGCAAAATATATTGTGATGCCTTTTCCTTAAACCTAACCTGGCCCTAACCAACAGCGAGGTTGGAGAATCCCTGGATATTGTTTAGACTAAACCAGAATGATGTTGTCTTCGATGTTCTTGCAGTCTCTTCCCAACTTCCTTAGATCGTACAAAACTGCCAAGTAAAGTGATCGTGTTCACAAACTAAGAAGAGTAGTAATAAGGGTTAGAGTATTGGCTGTGGAAGTAGGGGCCAAGGGTTTAGTGAGCACCTCAGTCTACGACCTACTCAAGTTGCTCGGAATACGAGGACAAGCGCCATCACGTTCCCTGAATGATTTGGCAGAGACTGAGGAGAAGAGCTCAGCATTGATATGGAACAGACGCAGCGAACAGTGGCATGTTGCACAGTAAGTTTAAATATACAAAACCTGCAACTTTCAGTATGGCATAGCGATGGCAGTGAGGATATGCAGCATGGAATTAAGAAACTGGATGTTGCAGGTTCAAATCCCTCCAGAGGCGGGGAAAAATTCAATAGAAGGTTATTTAAGAGTTATGACTCAAGTGTGGCCCAGCCTCTTCAGAGTGTCAGGAGGTCAAAGGCCTCACTCTCTCTGAGTAAGAGAGTTTCCCAGTGACAAGATAGTGGGCTCAGTGATGTCAACTGTTTGTTTTCTTCCTGCTAAGCCCCTGACAAATTAGCGGCCATCCTGGTTTATCCCGCGGCCACCATTAACCCAAATCTGTGGGAAGTCGCTTCCGATCTCTAAATCCTCGGCATCATGTCGATGACAAAGAAGAGAAAACAAGGAAGAATCACCTTGGTGGTTTTTGCTCTTTCTATTATGAATCTATATTACATGGTCGGAGCAAGAATTGGGGGAGAAGTAGGGAACACAAAGACATGTTCGTCTTATTGACAACTTTGCTCTTTAAAGGGACATGGCTAGTTAACTGCTTCATAGCTTGATAAAACCACATTATTATTTCTTCGTTCATAAAATTTAAGTCGGGTATATTTTTCTCTTTGCCTTACAATTTCTGAAAAAAAAACCCCACTGGAATGTCTTCTCTATTCGATCCACTTTCAAACTTTCGAAACCAGCACTAATTCCTATCATGACATGACAATCTGTTCTGTGATTCTTGGCAGGGGTTGCTTTTTAATTTGTGTTGTTTGGTTGTTTTTTTTCTTGTAATATCTAGCAAACACTTGGCGCTCCCACAGAGGTACAACTGAGATTACGACGATTTTGTCCTCACGTTGCCCAGCCCAGTACATCTAAGTAACATTTTCGATGATTATGTCCATAACTCTCAGCAAGCTTTAGCATTTTGTCACTTCACTTTGCAATGAGTTTGCCCAAGTTCACATGGCAAACTCATGGGCTTCTCCCAAGGCATACTTGGGTTAGTGGCATGGTTAGATTAGAGCTTGCGCATTATCGATCGGCCTCTTACCATCGTAAGATTCACGTTAACTCTGCACGTTGAACGCCTCTAAGGGTACATTAAGCACCAATGCTCTAATGTAATTTCTACGTCAATGTGAAAGCTCTTCATTTTCCGAGGACTTTGCATTGGTTGCTTTCTCAAGCAACTCTTGGGGGCTCTTCCAAATTGTATTCGGGTCAGGGTTAACGACAGGGTTGGAGCTGAGAGCAAATTACAAAAAAAGATCTTGTGCAAGGACTTAATAATGAGTGCTGTCTTGTCCCTGACCTGACCCTACCAATGATCCAAGTACACACTAAGGAAGTTCCAGGATTTTTTCAAGAGAACATGGAACACTTGTAAAACCGAGGTGTGACAGTAACGGATCGATAGACTCCCAGATGATTCCTATCTTTTCGATACTGGATTGCTTGTTTGCACTTGCATCGGATGTTATTGGATGAAAGTTAATGTGCCCTTCTACACAATAGGGAGTCATAAGTCTCACGGGTAGTGGGCGTAGCAGACGGAACGATACCCGGTGGTCATCACTTGAGGGAGATTTGGGAAGCAAGAGCAGACAATCGTATTACGGAGCAAGGGGAAGGAACTCGTATCGTTGCCTTGCTCCCAGACAAAGAAGGAATTTATTGGCGATATGTCACAAGGTTGGCGACACACAGATGGGAACTAAATGTGGGCAAGATGCTTTAAGGGGGTGCGAGAGAACTGTGGAAAGGACAGACGAGGAGAAGGGAGATGTGAGAAAACGAAGGGATTTGAAAAGGTTCGAGAGAGATGGAAGAGGAAGAGAGGGATCATCAGAAAGAAAGAAAGATGGACGGGTGGCAGTGGCAGGAATGAGAGACAAAAAGGCTGTGAAAGAGATAACAGATAGAGCAGTGGAGGCAGAAAGAGGGAGTGAGGCAGTGAAATGGAGATAAAGATGAGCAAAGAGATAGAGACATAGCGATGGAGATGCAAAGAGAGAGAGAGAGATGCAGATAGAGAGGAAGCCACAGAGAGAGGGAGGAAAACAGAGAGGTAGAGATTGTGATGGAGAGGAGAGACATAATAATATAGGTATAGAGATAAAGACATTGAGAGAGAGAGAGAAAGAGAGAGAGAGAAAGAAAGAGAAAGAGAAGATAACCAGGGAGAAAGATGGCGAGAACGGCAGAGATAGATAGAAAGAGTGAGAGGGAGAGAGAAGATGAGAGGCAGACAGGCAGCAGAAAAACAAAGGCTCGAAGAGACAGGCAAAGAAAAAAATAAAACCAGAGACTGTGTAAACGGTAAATAAAATGACGAAAAATTGGCATAGTTAGAGCACATGCAAAGATCCTAAACATTATTTGAGGGTAGAAAATAACAGAAAGACAGGATGATAATGATAGAGTCTGCCTACTCATATATATCAAAACTTAACAAGATGCACATTTGCATCTTTATCCAGTCTTATAGATCCTCTTCGTAGTTACGCATGCGTCCTTACTGGGGCATCTCGACCCACACGGTTAGCAATAATTACATTCTACTTTTTACATTGTCCTAGGAATATGATTGGCTGATATTTTGTATTTTAGCTGGCGCATCTTTTACTTCTGGAAGAGAGATATCGCTGTCACATTACTGTTTACTTTAACATTTTGTCTACACCGTGTGTAAGCGTTGTTGGATTTGACTAAATAAGAACTATCTATTATACTTACACAAGCGCATTAATTTTGAGTTGAGCTGAATTTAAAAGAAAGGGTGATCTATTCATCACATCATTTTTTTGTTAACTTCCACATGGGCCCTGTGACCTTTGCTGTGGCCTGTTTTAATGCATGTTGAAACTTCCCTGGTCAGTTTAGATTAAATTAAAGCAGCATAATTATTTTCAGGTCAGAGATTTGGAAAGATAGGAGCTGCCAATGAGCTAACCCCCTGTTCTCTTGAATCCACCCTTTTCACGGGGGTGGATTCAAACGAAAAGACACAGCAAAGAAACTTTACTGTCATGGGTCATTAACAGTTTTATATTTGTTTAGATCAGATGCTTATCTCCATTACTGATGAGTGGGAATAGCCAACGAAAATTAGGGCTGGAGTGACGGCAGTCGACAGTGCATAGTGAAATATAGCTAAACGATTAGGGCGTATGGAACTGTATGTCTCTTTAAGAAGAGTAGACGTCAGTTCATAAGTATTTAGACACAAAGAAGATGCTGGCAGTGGCACAAAGTGAGTATAGCGATAACAAAGAAACTGACAGGATGTATACATTTCGCGTAGATACAGTTAATAGGCTTGATGGATAACTGAAACGGAGACACACGGAGGAATGGACAGGCAGACATAGCGGAAACCAGTCTGAAAGCTTTCCTGGGGACAGGAATTCTAGAACTGAGACATTTCCCATTGCTGCCATTAAACGATTATTTTACTTGTTTCATTGTGTCCGTTGTTTTGTTTGTTGGTAGGTGTGTGTGTGTTGGTGCTTCATACTTATATTTGGCGTCTTTCTCTCTCACTCTCCTTCTACCTCTTCTCTCTCCTTCTTTTTCTCTCTCTTTCTCTCTCTCTCTCTCTCTCTCTCTCTCACTCACACACACACACACACACACACACACACACACACACACACACACACACACACACACACACACACACAAACACACACACTCTCTCACACACATACACCTACCAACCCATAAACACACACAAATACACATACACACGCGACACATCAACATACACACTATCTTAATATCTATGCATGTATCTATGCGTGAGTGTTTGTCTGTGTGTCAGCCTGTTTATGCCAATAGTGTAAGCGCGAATATATTAGTATCTTTTGCCATTGTGAGTGCTTTGAACCAAAATATAAAAGTTATGTTTCGCTTTCTTTCTTTTTTTTCGTTTCTTCTTTTCCTGAATTATTTTCTTTCCTTCTACATTTCTTTCTTTCTTTCTCTCTCTCTCTCTTTCTTTCTTTCTTTCTTTCTTTCTTTCTTTCTTTCCTTCCATTTTTTATTTTCACGGTTCATATATTTATTTCTATAAAATTTCCAAACTTCTCCCTTTTCAATACACGTTATATTATCGGCAACTATCTAGTCCACGTCTTCAGCGTACAACGAGATATTCTCATGACGTGTACACAAGATCGGTGCACGGAGGTGTTAGAGCTATCTGGGCATTCTGCCCTAATACAATGTGTGGTCTGTGGTTTCTGTATTATCTCATAGCTCGAGATCCATCAACCAGGATCTGCTGGTTTATCAATAAAATTGTTGCTCTACTGAAAAGCAGCGAGACAAAAAAAATATTACATCATAGATTTTATAGCAGGCCTGTATTAGAATTTCTTCTGTGCTGTTCTTGTTGAATGGAAGGGCCGTTCGTGTTTTGAGAATGATATTTAACCAAGAGCTAGTGGTCGGCTGATATCTTAATTTGTAATATCGCGATACTCAACTCTCAAACTCTTAGAATCGAAAGTATCGATTGTATTTCAAGTCTGATACTCATTGCCGGTTAGACATTTCGATAATTTCAATACGTTTTAATACTTTCGATTCATCTGTTATTTCGATACCTCCGATATTTCGATTCACTCCATGTGTCCAATATTTCAATCTTTCAACTATTTTGATACTTACTATTGACACTGCCGATACTTTCCATTCGTTGGACATTTCTGATGCTATTAATACTTTCAAAACTTTCAGACACTTTCTGTACTTCCGATTCTCTGGACACTATTGATACTTATGAATTGACATTCTCTCGATACCTCCAATATTTTCGATATTTTCAATGTGTCCGATACTGAATAAACCTTTCTAAGTATCGATATTACAAATTCTCAGAAACGATGACGTTCAGGGCTATTTAGAAGGGAATCAAACCCTGTTTAGCTACACTGAGGCCGGGTTAACAATAAAGCAGATGAGGCAACTGCCCCAGAACCCCTCGTTTCTCAATGACCCAAGATTCCCGCGTCTTTCAAGAATCTTAGAGCGGATCCGAAGTGCCCCCGCCATGTTAATCTGGAAACGATGGTCTCAGCCGTAAAGATTTTTGTGATAGACAATTGTTGTTATTCCATAAGCCCTGCTGGCAATCCCAGATACTTCCTCCATTGTTTGTGTCTGGCGAACAGTCTTATAATTTATTTAGCAATACAAATACATTACTGGAGTCCGTCTAGCCCGCTGAACAGATCACAAGACTTTCACCCAGGGACACTGGAAGAAACTTTCCTGATGTCCCCATTGCCTTGACTATGTAGGTGGCATAATAGTTGGGAAATGAGGGTAGCTGTCTTGGTGATAGGAGATGTAAAAAAATACCAGGAATAGATCATACGTTCTAATGTTTTTGCTTTACCCTTGGCCGCAAGTGACCCTTTCCTTGCTACCATGTTGGTCGGTACAACATTCAGTTGATATGACCAAGTGAGAAATAATTACCACCACCACTATTGCTAGTAATGCTACCGCTACTCCTTCTTCTTCTTCTTCTCCCCCTTCTCCTGCCACCACTACTACTGCTATTACTACTGCTGCTATCACTACCACTACTACTACTACTACTACTACTACTACTACTACTACTACTACTACTACAACTACGACTACTGTTACTACTACTTCCTCTACAAATAACCACTACTGCTCCTGTTGCTTACTAATTGACTACTGCTACTGCAGCTAGTATTGCGACTACCACTGCTAGTGCTACTTCGAATACTACTACTAGTGCTGCTGCTGCTGCTACTACTTCGACTACTTTTAAAATCCCCACTACTTCTGTCTTTTCAATCAAATTTCCAGTCATCTTCCTGTCCTCTTGCTATCCAAGATAACGAAAACCTTTGACTTGCTCCATCTTAGGTCATCCAGACCTGCCAGTAGCACGTCTTCTGAGTCAAGAGAACGGGTTAGGGCGTGTTTTAGGGATCATTAACTTGTCATTTTCAAAGAGATTTATTTCTATGTGTCAGAATGTCTGTATTTGTTTCTGTCAGACTGTTGTTTCTTGTGAGACATCAAGGGTCGAATTTCGCCTCATAGCTGTCTTGAATGACATCTCTCATCACCTCCCTCCCCCCCCCCCCC
>JAWQUT010000469.1:358148-374742 GCA_033807755.1 Ellobium chinense
GATCAGACGATATCAGCCAGTCATATCCCTCTGACAATGAAGACGTAATAAGTGGAAGTGATGATTATTGCATTTTTTTTTTCTGAGCTTGCCTGAGTGACTATGCATGCATAACAACTGAGGGTGGTCTATAGATTCGTTATATATATCATTGTACTCTCTGCGACCTTACTGCGAGAAACAAGGGTCACAAACTGATGGGTTAAGACCCTGGAGTCAGCAGCAAAAGCTCGCGAGCTCGTGCTCATTGTGCAGATACCCTTAGAATACATTTTTCATGAACATTTTTTTTTATGTCTACCCTTCTTTATATAAACAAAAATAGGGTGCCTGGCTGGTCAACGCATATGTTTAGCTTTTGTAATAATATGGCCACAAGATGCATATTCCTAAGGGAATAGAAGCATACAACACCCCATTTTACAAATGGGCAGGCAGGCAACGCACCAGCAGCGAAAGAATACCTAGCGCACCGAAAGGCATTATAGACGAATGCAATAGACCCCGTGAAAAAGTTGGACGATTGGCGAATCGGGCGGATTGAAAAGACCTATCGGAGACTGTATTTCGTTGCTATACACATTCTTTTTTTCTAAAAAGGGTAAAAGAAGTAAAGAGGACTGATGTGTATAGCTACTTTTTTTTGTATTTTTCTACGAATTTAGGTGAAAACCGCATGCTTTTACGTTACGTAGTTCTCAAGAAATCTGTGACACAAATTTGGCTGAAGCGTTTTATTAATATAGATGAAGTTGCTGCATGCATTGGCCGGTATAGAATCTGATTTACATCATA
Source organism: Ellobium chinense (assembly GCA_033807755.1). Taxonomy (NCBI): domain Eukaryota; kingdom Metazoa; phylum Mollusca; class Gastropoda; order Ellobiida; family Ellobiidae; genus Ellobium; species Ellobium chinense. The sequence continues at coordinate 358,944 of JAWQUT010000469.1, forward strand.
ATGCCGCGTTATGGAAGAGTCTGACATACATGTCTACTTCTAGACTCGTTATTATTCATGTGTTTATTCATACCAGCTTCCTGTGAGGGCTCTACGTTACAGACAGTTCTCTTCAGAAACGGATGACCACTGGTTAATTGCGTCAAGGAAAATGGACGGACCTTCCACCCAATCCGTTTAGGGGATAAAAATAAAACAAATTCTGACAACGCAATACCACTTCCGGTACCATTTTAAGATCTGGGTCAACCCTGCTATCACATAAACACATTCTGGAACTTAGTCGTTTTCCACCAGCCGCTACCTCTGCCACCCCCGCTCTCTCTTTATCCCTCGGAAGGCCTCTATTAGATGTCCTCCTTGGGGGGCAAGCAGATCCAATTTTGCGGTCATCTGGTCATCCCACTCATGACTATCTCATCATCTCTCGCCCGCCCATCCATTCCGATGATGGGAGTTAAGACCCTTGACAACCTGGCGCCTGGGTCAGTATTGCCACTTTGGTCATGTGCTATTTCCTACATACGATGTTGAAAGCAACTTTTAGTGCAATATATATATATATATATATATATATATATATATATATATATNATATATATATATATATATTACTGTTTTTAAAAAAAGCAGACATTTTACCTACTTTACTCTGCATTTCAATTTTTTTCCCAAGAATTTAAGAGAAGCGAAGTTTTCCTTCGTGGTCTCCTATAATTATAGGAAAAATGGCTTTGTGTGAAGCCATTTTACTTTACCATAGGGAAAAATCCTTGGTGTGGTAAAACTAGGTTCTGGGCCTATTTGGGGTCTCGAGCCTGGGGTTAAGCACACTGTGGATACCGATACCCTGTAGTAATCGAGCCTGTCATGGGCTGAGGATACAAAGGTTACATGAGGTGATGCCAACGGGTGTTGTGTTGGGAAGGGGCAATTCCAGATGTATGCTACGTCATTTACGCACAATTCTGAAAGGCCTTGACTTTACAGCCATTTATTTTGGTTGTTTCTAACAGGGATTGATGTATTCTTTAAATACAGTTCGAAACTCCTTGCTATAAAGTCAAAGCTGTTCAGACATTATGGTAACTGATATGACGTTCAGTTGGAATTGCTCCGGGTTTCACCTCGTCAATAGACGGCTGCTAATGCCGACAAGGCTTTCTCTTCCACCAGTCAGCAATCGTCAATGCGGAGGTGTGTCAGACTCTTTGTTCATAAAATTTGCCGGAGGTCAGGGGTTTGACCTCTGCCCCAACCCATCGGCATAGGTCCTTGGGAGAGTGCCATGATATTGCCCTTAAATCATGAATAAACTTCCTACATGCAGTCTACGGCTGCCTGATACTGGCACCATGTACATCTGACTGTTTGATTCTCTTTATAGTATGCACGATATCATAGGATATTTCTACCTAGACCTAGATAGGTTTAGGCATAGGCCCAGCATTAGAGAAGCGGAGACACACATGACAGAATTCCTAGATAATGATTCTAAAGGCTATCCCAAGTTTGCTGTCTTCCATAACCTCACCTCTAACCCTGCCCATTACCCTATACAAATCTCTAGGCGAGAGTGTCCTACTAAATTTCCTACGAAATTTGCGGCAGTTTCGGGTTCAACAAGGTCTCATTGCAGTGTCATGTGCAAAAAAAAACAACAAACAACAAAAGCGTTACCTTCTTTAGAACCAAATCCCACTGAAGTCAACAAAACATAATATGTTCGAGAACGCGCGAACAGCAACGCATAAACCCGCTAAATGTTTGAGCCGACCCATGGATAACAAGAACCTCTGAAAGGATTCAAATAAAGCCATCAGAGCAACAGCTTGATATGTTCATGACACGCTCATCCATGCAGAATAGCTGTAGTTAACGATGTATATTCTCGCCATGAGTCTCGATAATATATTTGCGTCAATAATACAGTAGGAGCTATGGATTAATGCATGCATTATGGCCAACAATACACGAAGATTACATTCGATAAGAGATTAGCCTACAAATATGTCAATACACAGAGACACAATTATGGACATCAGTGTTTTCCCACTATCAGGCTAGTTTTCGATTGACTGATCGAATGATTGATTGGCTGATTGACTAACTGACTGACTGATTTATTGACTGACTGACTCTTTCCTCTCTGCTTCACATCATTCCATTCCACTCCACTCCACTCCACTCTATTCCACTTTCACCCACTCATTTACTCACTCACTCACTCACTCACTCACTCACTCCCTCCCTCCCTCACTCACTCAATCACTCACTTACTCACACACTCACTCACCCACCCATCCATCCATCCACTCACTCACTCACTCACTCACTCACTCACTCACTCACTCACTCACTCACTCACTCACTCACTCACTCACTCACCCACCCACTCCCTCCCTCCCTCTCTCCCTCCCTCACGCATGCACTCGCCCTTTTACGCCTTTTTTTGTGTCACGTTGCTCTCCGCCGCTGCTAGATCCAGTTTGCTCTATTATTCAAAACATAATTGAGATACATATCCAAAAGAATGTGATATGATATATGGAAATCGATTGATCCGATATGACAAATGGACTGGACAAAAATAGAGATATTGATACGATGGATTGCTTTCCATAAATAAGTGAGCAAAACTGTCAGAGTGCCCAGGCCAACAACAAAGTGTTCATGAAAAGCGTGCGCTACAATGTTGGAAGCAAATCCAACAAATATATTTGCCTCCTAAAACATTTTACATCTGATACAACTTTGAAAACATCCATAATTCGCATCGTACCAATTACGCGAGATATGACGTTATTTTCGTATTTACATCGTTGAAAACATGCATAACTCTTATTGCGCTTTATTTGGGAGATACGACCTTATTTTCTATTTATATCGTTATCGCCGATCAATACAAACTCACTCATACGACTCACAAGGAGCGTTCTGTAACTGCCAACCGCCACTAACGGGTGTTCCCTAATAATCATAACCAACTCGTAATCTAGCCTTTGAACGTGGTAGAGATTGCATTCTGATGATATGACACCTCGTGACTCATTTATTTGTTGTCTGATTATTGGCTGCGGCAGATGCACAAATGTCATTAATCCACAAATAATGATACGCCTTAATCTTCCATGATGACATTACACAGAGGTATTGGAGTAAACATTAGCCCTGAGGTACATGAAAACGCACTCTTCGCTCGCCCTTCCACCTCTCTTCAAGTTTTTGTTTTTTTTGTTGGTACCTTCCGTATTTAGACCCATACAGATCTCACTATCCAAGAGCAGCTGTGGTCTGAAGATGTCTTTACCCCGTTCCTTCTCCCAGCCACTGAAGACAGCCTGGACTGGCAAAGGGTCGTCCTTGTTTTCGGTGGTCAGTGCTTAGCAAAGGATGTATCGAGAGTATTTTTTTATTGGTCGGAGCGGGCCACTCAAAGTGAGGAAGGTGCACATCTACTAAAGGGTGGGTGGNATGAGTGAGTGAGTGAGTGAGTGAGTGAGTGAGTGAGTGAGTGAGTGAGTGAGTGAGTGAGTGAGTGAGTGAGTGAGTGAGTGAGTGAGTGTCAAAGTGAGAAAGGGTGCACACCTACTAAAGATTTGTTAGAAATGTAACTTCTTTTGGCATCACCCGAAGAGACAGCTCGGCAATATGGCAGCAACCATCCACCGCTTCTAATTTATTTAGCGGAACATCTTATCAGCGACTTTGTGTCGGAGGCGGACGTGGCAAGCATCAACGCTGATATCTTTGCTAATGAGTGAGGCAAAGATAAAAGTAATGCAAACACCACTCGCAAGTCAATGCGCTATTTTCTGTCTCCTGTGCAGAAGTCCCCGCCATCTTGGCTTGCCTAGAGACTGATACTTCCTTTGTTAAGGATGGCGTTTTTCTCCACACCGCAGGGGCCAAACAAACCTAGCCCTGATCATCACTAATTCAATTTGTTGTTGACTGCAATCTGCTATATGCAATCCAGCCCATATATTAAATCAGCTCTCAATATATGAAGCAATATTGACTAAAACTCGTTCCAAGTCCTGTTTTCCTAATAAATATGAGCTTAGTTTTGTTCTTGAGAACGTACGCATTAACGACGGAATCTCCTACCATCGTAAGAATTGCATTAACTCTGCATTTTGAAAGCTACTAATGTAATTCTTACAGTAGTAAGAGATCCCACCGTTGACGCGCAACTCTCAATCGACTTAAACTCGCTGTAAGTTCGTTGTAATCTAGCAATCCTATTTTCCTGATGAAACATGTGCTTATTTTGAGTCCGATGCCATTGATGCACATATTACATTTCATACAGGAGAAGTGGTAATGTGGTGCACTATTCTAAGCATAAGTAAACCTACCCTTTCTCCGTATGAGACTGCCATGAGTAATCAGCAAATTTATACATATTGACACTGAATCTGTATTCGTTAAGCACAGCACCATCACGTACACATCACCCCCCAAAAACAAGACCACCTACACCATTTTTCGGATTTGCACAGAACAACACACACACACACACACACAAAAATGCAGCTGCAACGTCAACATGTTAATGGCGACGACAACAACAACTACAACAACGGCCAAAAATAAACGACATGCTCATCATCCCAAACTCAGCTGCTTCTAAAAGTTGTTCACGTGGGCGTTTCCGATATTTCCGATGTACTATAATTCATTCCGCTTAATAGCAAATCCATAAAAAAACATGGGTCAAAACTGCGATTAGTCGGAATTCGCGATCGGGAAATAGTATTTGCCTTAAAATTTAACATAGAAAATACTTTCATTCCTGAAAATACTTGTGATTGGGCGGCAAATGCGATTTGGCACATTGCAATTAAACCATACCGAGTTTATCCGATATTCAGGTTAATGGATGTAGTAATAGCTCTCAACGAAATAATATGCATATAATGTCACATGAGTGATGACCCGCTGGAAATGTAACAATGCATCAAACACATGCCTGGATACATCGCAGTCTCCCCGCCATCCGATTATGTCATCAGGAAAATGCCGAGAGCCAATGGAACGATTTCCGAGCGAAAATAACGCTACTGGCTATTCATTTGGATATAGGAACAAAGCTGTTTTCACTCTGAATATTTTTATATCCTGCGTGTTGATGGAAAAGTTCGTATAATACAAATCTGGTAATAATATATAATTTGGTATTATTTTTATTCAGGATTTCAATGGAGTTGATTCTGATTACAGTATCGTCATGCAAATAATATTATCAGTTTGTAAACGATTCCCATTTTTTACTCAGAAGTGTGGAATACAACACACGCTAACTCAAATACAAGCCAAATGTTCTCATGTCTGACATAAAAACTCCCCCAGAAAACAAAAACAACAAGTCAACTGATTAGGGCAAAACCTTGTAGGATTGACAGCATGGGAACAAAACAACATATCAGTTTTTGGTTCGACGTGATCATTGTCACACACACACACACACACACACACACACACACACACACACACACACACACACACACACACACACACACACACAACCAAAATATAAATATGCACATCGCGTGGGTGCGTACGCGATATTCCGAATCCTAAAACACTTGTAATCTGTAAGTTAAACAATCCGTTTTTCATCTGTCTTGCAGCCACTCAAATGAGGCTGACGTCATGCTTTGACTGTGGTACATAATATATTTAGCGCTATGACATAAACAGAGGATCTGTAATGAGTGTTTATTTGATACTAGACTTATGAAATTGGTTACATATTTATCGTATTCGCGAGCCTCATTGCGAAAGAAAAGGATAAATATATAACGAATTTAATTAATCTAATATCAAACAAAACGCGAGTTTCAGATTCTTTTTTATCATATAAACTCTAACTAATAAAAATTTGAACTTTTAATCGTGAAAAGGACCCTGAAATGGCCCTCACCCTGTTTGAGACACATCATTTACATTTGAGCTGAATGAACCACACTGTAACAGGACACAAAGTAAATCAAAACAGCTGACAATCATTGATGAAACTTTAGACCACAGAAACACTGTGCTATTTCAAGTCTTTTAATTCAAATGTTTAACTGAACTGAAACTAAAAAGGTTGAAAGGAACTGTGACAAGCGATAAGAAAGACAGACTGAAATAACGTTTGTTGTTGTTTTTTTTTTAAAGCTAGACAGAGGGAAACCCCACGGCGGTGAAAATAGTTACATAAGAAACGACGTCACATTACGCTTCGAGGTTTCCAATGCTTCCATTCCAGTCAAAGTTTTCGTAAGCAGGTCAACGGTCAAACGTTACAAACTAGGCCCTGTTTATGTGCTAAATATGATATCTGAGAACGATCGTACTGATGATGGGATCTCTCACCATCTTAAGAATTACGTTATCTTTGAATATTGGAAGTCCCTATGTGCATTCAGCACTGATGCACGAATGTAATTATTACGATGAATAGAGATCCCATCGTTAATGCGCTAGTTCTCAATCATGTCATAAATATGTATGGACTTTCATCATTTGAAAAAAAAAAATCACCTTGCACTATTCTGGCCCGTGAGAGTGACTGGTCTCCTTCTCCCCAGATACTAGAAAAAAAACCTCTGAGAAATTCAAGCTGAAAAGCACTATCATGAAATATGAGTCACAAAAACTAATATTTAGACACACTTTTTATCCATTTGCTGTGAAATATGTTTGTGTACAGAAGGAATTTTACATTCGATTTTCTCGGCAAATAAAAATTCTATGTCACATGGCCTAGTCATCTTCAAAGCCCGATACAATCAATCCTGCTTGTAGAACCATCTTTCCTTATCAAAGCGGTCGCCTCAGACACAGTCGGTCGCTTTACGCAGGGGTTTGTTTTTTTTTGGAGGGGAAAGAAAGGGGGGGGGGGGTTGGAAGGAGGGGCTTGATCTTAGGAAACCCCTTTCAGTCTAGTTTTCAAGGTAACATTTTAAACTTGAGAAAGGGTGGCGCTGTCCCATTGGAGAGATGGTTGCAAAATTTATTTATTCATGTTATAAAATCTCTTTCTCTTGGCCCAGGCTTCGCAAGATAAGAAGAAAATACCACATCAAATAGCTCATAAAAATCACACTGTATAAAATAAGAAAGTTAGGTAAATGGGGAAAGGGCGTCTACACATGTTTTAAATACTTGGGAATTTATTAGAATTTTTGTTTTGTTTTGTTTTTCTTTCGGTTGGAAATTAATCATTTTAACTCTTTCATCAATTAAAATATGGTATGTATCCTCCACATCAGATCTGAACAACTTACATATTTCAGATTCACACATAATTCTCTTATAGATACCTTTGTTTCTAGGACAAGCGTGTTTGATCTGGCATGGAACTCAAAAGATTTAACATAACAAGTAAGTTATAGGAAATGAAGAGCGTTATTCCAGATGGCACTAAGTCCAATTTACATTTTTTGTCAGTAGAAACAAATTTTAAGTGAAAGACAGATGGAATTAAATATCAAATTCCTCTCTCCACATAAAGTAAGAGTATTTTAATAGTAACTTTAGAGACATGTTAAATTAGATCTTTGTAAACTCATACATTAAATAATATTGTTGACAAACTGTGCTATTCTGCAACGACTTTAGAAAAAAACGGCAATATTTTACCAGCTTGGTTAATGTGGACTAAGCTTATTTTGAAGCATCAGCAAAGCACAGGATGAAAAGAGAGTAGGATTGCCTTGGTGTGAAACACTTAGCTAAATTTTCAACGAAAGTGGACTTATTGGAAAAACGCTCTTCAAATGTCAATGGCTGAACCTTTGTATCTCGTCCAACCAGACTCGAGTTTATCGCTGTTTTATTCATTGAAGACTCTGTCATCTGTTCCGCTATCAGACACTGTTTGGAAGATGGAAAGTACACTTCAGTTCTGTTTTCCACCAATAAATCTTTACGCGTAGAATTTCTTTTCAAACTACTTACTTTCACATGTTTTTGGTTTGATTGATTCACTGAGATCACCTGCTCCGCTTGTTTCAAATTAACCGTGCCATGGAAATTTCGAGAATGTTATTTTTGGCACGTAGAGGGCAGTTGCAGCAAGTTTCGCAGTTAACACTGGAAATTCCTTAATCATCTAAATATAACAGGGTGAAGGGAAGGAAGGAAAATAACCGCTTTCTTGTCGGTGGGCTTAATAAATGTGTCATCATTATATCAGTATTGTCATTTATGATAATTGAAGTCTGTGTGTGTGTGTGTGTGTGTGTGTGTGTGTGTGTGTGTGTGTGTGTGTGTGTGTACATATATTTGTGTGAGTAACTGCGTGCCCTTACATGTGTGAGCGTCATTTACGCGCGCGTGCGTGCACTCCAGTTTGTATCAATATCCTGCCTTTCATCACGTCTCTCTGTCCTTCAACACTTTGGATTTTCTCGCTGCTTCCATGTTTGCCCACGTCCATCACAACTCTCTCACAGCACCACTACTCTGTGTCAACGCCTGTTCAGTTTTCTTCTCTATGTACACTTTCATTCTTCGCCCATCACGTTCCAAAACTTCACCCGCTGCCAACTCTCCTCACTCTCTACCCTCTCAAATTTCCCAGGAAAAAAATACAAACTGAAGTTGACGGACACTGAGACGTCAACGAAACCCAACTTTGAGTTGTTAAGGTTTACCAGCAACAGTCCGATCTATATTCCAACACCACCACCAACAACAACAAGAACGACGAGGAGGGGGAAACGACAACAACATCAAAGTCGACGAGCTAAACAGCAGCAACAATAACAACAACAACAACATCAGTGACGGTGATCATACCAACGACAATTTCAACGACGATTAGCATAACAACAACGATAACGACAGCAACAACGACAACACAACAATAACGTCAACGATACCAGCAACATTAATAACATCGACAAAAACGACTACAGCTATGGCAACATTAGTAACATCGAGGACAACAACAACACTGACGACGACAATAGTAACAACAGCAACAGCAATAAAAAGTACAGAAAAAAAAATTACCAGAACAACCAAAACAACGACAACAACAACAACACCAGCAACAACAACAGTCGTGTCTTCCATCTAATTTAACCCCAGTGTACTGGCTGGACACATGAACTGACCTCAGATCACACCCAGCTAACGTATTCTCTAAACCATCCCTATCATTCTCCTCTTTGTCTTCAACCAGACATCCTTCATGACGCTGCCTCACTGACAGCCTGTCTAGAATCTTTCCTTCCTGTCTGGTGCCAGCCACCGTGCAGGTGCGATGTCTTAATGAAGTTTTTTCGTTAAGTTCTTTTTCCCATTGTCTCCTCCGTTTCCTTCTTTGTCTTTTGGTGTCCCTTGTGTCAGCTATAATAAGCTTTCTCATTCCTCCATGTCTTTCTACAGGTCCAAATTAGTTCAGATTTTGTTCCCTTATCATTGCTCATCCTGAAATGAATAACCCCTTTTCCCTCAGCATGTTCCACTATGTGTACAATATTGAAGCACTAACAACGAGGCTATTTTTTTTTTTAACCTTGTTCTGGCTAATTCTGGACCTAAGAAGACATGCCAGTCTGTACAATGCAGTAAGAAATTGACATCTGTCACGAAAAAGAAAAGATTTGAATAATGAAGCCGACCGCGTGCATTCGTGATGAAGACATGCACTGAACTCGAATGATTCTCATCCTGCACGATCACGCTTCAGTCTATGATTACACCTGAAGTTGCTCCTGTGCGATAGCCCGGGCTGAAAAGTGACTTGAGCATCTAGACATTGATTAGAAATAGAAATCAGAAATCTTTTTTTGCGGTAGATCAGACATGACAGCTCGGCAAAATAACGGCCACCATCTACGGTTTCAAATTCGTTAGTAGAACTTTTACTGAACGGCAAAATTCGTTAGTAGAACTTTTACTGAGCGGCAAAATGTCGGAGTAAGATATGGCGAGAATCAATAGTGGTAAATAATATGCTAATAAGTGGGACAAAAATGGTATAAAGCAAACGCCAAACTCAAGTCAGAGCACTCTTTTCTAGCTTTCCCGCATCAGCCGCAGCCATCTTGGCTTGCTCAGAAACTGATACTTCCGCTGCTGAGAATCTCCGACGGAACGACCACAGAATAGAATGACCGTCCCTTTCGTTCATCCGCGGGGAGTCGACAAATGTAGCCTTGTTCATTTCACAGTTGACAAAGGTTGGATCTCTTTATTCGGAGAGCGAGACAAGAGACGATTTTCAGGGGAAGATTTCGGCCTTTTGACTGCCTGACATACTAGATGGACACATGGGCCACACTTAAGTCATGACTCCCAAAGGTCCTTCTTTTGACCTTTCCCTCAATTTTGTTTGCCTTAAGAGGAATTAGAATCCGCAGCCCCCAGTTTTTTTTTAATTCTTTGCTGCAGGTTCTTGGCCACGGCGAAGCCGACGTTTGAGGGATTTCCCGTAGTTACCCCCAGCTCGTAAAGTTAGACAGTATTCGAGAGCCTGCGTATTAACGATGGAATCTCTTACCATCTCTTGCCATTACATTAGTGCATCGGTGCTGAATACATGCTTAATAGCATTCCACATGCAGAAGCAATATAATTCTTTTGATCGTTAACCCTGTAGGAACCACTGTCGCATATTTGACACATGCATTGGAGAAGATACTTAAATATGATAAAAGGTAGTCCTCAAAAATAACTAGCATACTATAGTCGTATAATATGGCCTGTACTGTGTGACCACAGAATGATAATTGTTCCTAGATTTTTTAAACTTTTGTCTCTAATATTGTATTAAGCAAAGCCATGTACACTCTTTACCCAGTTCATATAACATTATATTTTCTAACAAAATGTTCACTCTTGGGTCTTAGAGGGTTAATGCCCACGTTCTCAACTGTGCGTACGCCATATCGCCACCAGCGAACGTATGCATAATCCATACCTTACTGAATATATTGCGTTAACCGTACTGAACACTGCTAAGGCTTTGGGAGTTACTGTGGTTACTGGAGTTGTTAACTAACGTTAACGATTATACATCCAGCCACTGGTCTGACAATACTTCTCCCACGCCCCCGATTCTTCCGTTTTTTTGTAGGTGTTCGCTCTCCTACCCTTGAAAGTGTGAAAACTTGACACTGAATGCTGTCAAGGATTTCACCAGCTCCTTCACGATGGGTGAACCAAAATTAGACGGAGTGCACCTGTCTCGCGTTGCCTTCTTGGTTTGTTTGGAGAGGGATAAGAAAGAGACATTGAGTTAACACGTGATTAAATGCGAGGGATAAATGAAAAATGCAGACTTGGGATCACACGAGTGAGGAACGTAAATCTCTTTCGGAAAAGCATTTTATGACAAATGTGTAGGTAGATTTCAGCTTGCGATTGCTGTTTCTGTGGTGGTGTCTTTTGACCTTTGTTTTTTTTCCATAGGAATTTTATTTCGATGTTGTTTTTTTTTTTTTGAAGGGAGTTGGGGGCTATAGGACGTGTCAAGGATGTTGCTCAGGATATTGTCCTACTTATGGTAGTCATGGGCGTCGGAGGATATTAGGAATATGGAGGTGCAGTTTGGAGGCGTATTTGGGGTTCTGAAACTATTTAATGTGTTCACGTTTGAGTATGATTATCTCTGTCCATCTCCTATCAACATGGTTAGACTGCAAGATGCAATAACTGAGAACTTGTGTATTAACAATGGGATCTTTTACCATCGTAAGAATTACATTATGCACTGGTGCTGAACAAACTCTTGGTAGCGTCCAATATGCATAATTAATGAAATTCGTACAGTTTCAGTTTCACATTTCAGTTTTATTTCATAACAGCCCTGGCTAAAAATACAGCATATCCATGATGGTAAGAGATCCCATCGTAAGTGCGCAAGTTATCAAAAAAAAAGCATGGTGAAAAGGCATTTTTTCATTTATGTTTAACACCTAAGCTTGGTTAGGTTTGTGTCCCGCCTCCGAATATGTGCGACTTTGATCACGTTATGATGGTAATACATAGCCATAATTAATGCATCAGTTTTGAAATTTGATGAGCAATGGTCCATGTCAAATCCGAGCACAGCTGCACCAGAGTTGTACACATACGTCTAAAACTCCAGGTGTTTGCTTTGTTTCGTTTCGTTTCGTTTTTATTATTTTCTAATCAGTTAGCCCTTCTCAAGTTACCCTGGAAAACGCTGTATATACCTCATTACACGTGTGTATTTTTTAACATATCTCTGCCTGTGCCCTTTTTTTCCCTTTTTATCGATCGGCAGAATTCACTTTTGGCATCGATTTCTTTTTCATCGTTTTCTAACCTGATAGATGGGCGATACTCATGACGTTTGCTTCGTTTTGGGTTGCATCACTTCCTCTTTCGGTTTGGGCATCGGCTTAATGGTGGCTGCTGTCACGTTAAAACGTACGGATGACTAGCTCCCAGCTCATGTTGCAGCCATTGCGCTATGATTTCAGATGATAACTACGTTCAAAATGGTTGTAATGTGATAGTGCTGTCTCATTAAAAAATCATCTACTTTATGGTATGTGGTATCAGTCGACAAATAATTATATCGTTTATGAGTTTTTTTGCCAGGGATTGCGTTTGTTTTCGGCTCTGAGAGGGATTATTCCGGTAAAACGAGGAAGGGATGTAAAAAAAGTCAGTTGCTCTACTTATCTGTCATCTGTGGGTTGATTTTTTAATAGTATGGTTGTAATTTGATGGCACCATTTTGTCTCATTAAAAAATCATCCACTTCTGTATAGTGTTCTCATAGTTCTGCACCAATGATCTGCAATGAACTACCTCATCGAGATTAGAGCAGGAATCAATTCTCGAGACTAGGCGTTCAATATTTAACGTACAAAAGTAGAGTATGAAAAGCAAAGTAAAAGTCCTAACGTATTCCGTGATCTTGTGACGTTGCGTTGGTGCGGAGTTGACTCAACTCACAAGACGTGGTCAGTCAGATTCAAAATTATATATAGTTACCCAGCATCAGTTCTTAATTGATAAACGTTAAATAAGATGCAGGGAGGAAGGGAAGAGGTGGCAGTCTTAAATTGCAACAACCGAATGAAACAAAGTACACACTTATAAGAAATGGATGGATGGATGGATGGATGGATGGATGGATGGATGGATGGATGGATGGATGGATGGACGGACGGACGGACGGACGGATGGATGGATGGATGGATGGATGGATGGATGGATGGATGGATGGATGGATGGACGGATGATGAGTGAATGAATGATTGAATGAATACCCTCTGGGCCAAGACTTGTCTTCTAAACCTAACAGTACAGCAAACCGAGTGGAAAAATAAGAGGACAAAAATGATGATAAGGAAGAAATGATAATAACGATGTCAGTACTTTACAGATGATAAAAAATGGTAATAATAATAAATGACATCAAACGCCACTGGTAGTAACTAAATTGTCCACATCACATACTTTTTGTTATCGCTAACCCTCGTTTAGGCGTCTAGACCACGTCATTGTCTTCTTCAAAGCACAGACGCAGAAGATTCTATTGAATGAAAAAGCCACTATAATACTCTTAATGACGTTATTTCGTATAAACATGGGTCTACACTTCAAAGAACGTTTGAAAAGTTGAAGCAGTGTTCTTCGGAATGCGAATAGTAAGTGACCAAGATATTTTAAGGTTAAGAAACACAAAAAAGGTTTAATGGCCGTTATACCTGGCACTGGGCGTTTCTAAATTATAAAAGCGTGAGGACGTGGGTAGGAGGGGCGTTGTGAATACTTTACTAAACCTGAAAGTGAGAGAATTCGGTCAACCAATGAGAAGAGACTACTTTATATCACGGCAGCCAATCAGACTGCTCCATACGTTCTGGACCCAAAGTAGGTCTCGTCGTCAGTAATGGACAGGTATCGATATCGAGTATTCGAATATCCAACACGTTATAAATATATAGATTCTGAGTTATTAGGAGAAAGTATCGACAACTTTAAAGTTGAACAAATCTGTATCTACTACCTATTTTGTTTGTTTTTTTTGGTTACTGTAAACTTCACAATATTTTTCTCTACCGGGCAGTATTAATTCTGGTTATTTCGGTTCAACTTGTCTACCTACTACCTCTGCTGGCAGAGACAGATGAAACTTTACAGTCCAGTCCGTTTCATTGATTTTAGTGTAGAGGAATGTGACAAGACATTTCAGCTGGGTTTAAAAACAAAGAGTCTAAATTATCAATACTTGTGTCAAATAATACTTGCTAAAGTACCGGTCATGAAAAACATCTGATTGAAACCTCACGTCTACCTTTAGGTTCTTGATTGATTAATCAATCGATCGATTGACTGACCGACGGACCGACCCACCGACCGACCGACTGATTGACTGCCTGCCAGCCTGCCTGACCGACCGACCGATTGACTGACTGATTGACACTCGCTTCTATGAGGCAAATTTATCAACCTACATCTGCCTTTCCATAATGACTAGTTTTATACCACTGGCTGAAAGCTCTCTTAACAATATTAATGTTTTCCGTTAATTTGACGATATGGGGTCAGACAGCCCTGTCTGATCTTGATAGCCTGTGTTATCAGGAATGGCTGAATGGCGTGTCACAGGGGAGAGTGCAAAAAAAAGGCTTCCCTCTTTTTATAAGGGGTATCTGATGTCTGATTAATCAACACTTCCCGGCACTTGCCTGTGAACGTGAGTTATATGAGAAGGTCGTGTGCACATGTGTCTGCTCACGGTGATGAAAAAAACAGGAAGAAAGGAATTTGGCGGAGAATGAATAATGAGGGAAACGGAAGAATGAGAGAAAAAATAGGGAGAGAGAGAGAGAAGAGAGCAGCCTTAATTAGATGATCTGATGGATGTTGGAGGCATTTAGAATGACATTTTTGGACAGGAAAAGGCGGGAGAGGGACAGAGAGAGAAAAAAAAATCAAAAGAGGGTAAGATATATAAGATGTGAAATAACGCCTCTGCGAGCGTATAAGATCATTGTTCCTGAATAATAAAAACTTGAAAAACTTGTTGTTAAGAAATGATAATGAGAGATCGGGCATGGTCCGGTCAACAAACAAACTCAGATGGTCAGTGTGGCACAAGTGCGAGCAGAGAGAGCGTAAGACTGAACGCAGAACTGAAAGGATTATAAGAATGACCGACAGATTGATTGATTGATTGATTGATTGATTGATTGATTGATTGATTGATTGATTGATTAATATCCCCCTCTGTATGACAAATTCATCAATCTAAATCAATGGAAAGACCGAGGAGCACTTAAAAGTTATGAAAGAAGAGTGTGAGAGAAAGATTGGGGGAGGCGGATGAACATCAGGACACTGTTCGTTTTACGGGAGAACATCGCATAAATTAGAATCAAAATTCTTCAGGAGACGGAAAAAAACTCTTAGAATACGCCAAATTTTTTAAAAGAAAACCAATCAATGAGTGATGCATGTCGTGGACTTTCTCGGAGACTATATTATGAACGATTGGATAACTGAGAGCTTGCGCATCAACAATGGGATCCCAGCGTTGACGCGCAAATTCTCAAATATTGCGTTTTAAATTCCATATATTGATCTTCTCACGACTCGCCTTCGTGTACTTGGTGAAATGACACTGAGTCCTGAAATTTTCCTTAATCTTTCACATTTTGTTCCCGAAACCATACACCTGAATATTGAAAATTGTATGCTGGTCCCTGAAATTCGATTTTGTGAGCAGGGGCGTTGACTGGCCTAACGGACATGGTAATCATCGTCGAAGACATCAGATAATAAGATATTGTGAGTATGCAAGGAGTGG
>JAWQUT010000469.1:380245-403491 GCA_033807755.1 Ellobium chinense
TATATATATACTATACACTCATCAGTTTCCCAAAGGGAGACTTTTATTGCGTCTAACATTCCATAATCATAGCAGTAGGTGGTTTATCAACCTTTATGTGAGATCCACTGGCTTAAGCCAAGAAAAAAACAGTTCTACCCGCCACTGAGATTCCAGATTTATGCAGACTTTTATTGTCTTTAGCGTCATTCGAGTGTTGGCTATAAGGCATAACTAGTTCTACTGCGCAAACTTCTGTCTCGCCAGTTACGATGTTTAAGAGCTTGAGCATAAACGATGGGATTTCCTACCACCTAAAGTATTATATTGAAGCATCGGTGTTGAATGCACCATTAAACGCGTTCATCATGCAGAATTAATGTTATTCTTTTACGACGGTATGGTAAGAGATCCCATCGTCCCATCGTTAACGCGCAAGCTTTCGGTCGGTACGCTGCAATCTGTATCGATATCCCAAGGGTGATGGCACAGACTGCTGAATCTCATTAGCTGCAGAGATGAAGTTGCGATTTGTTTCTATTTTACTGTAGATCGAAGCTACAAAGTCGCTCGTAACTTTACGCAACTTTGTTTGTTACAGATTTTCGACCCAATCTTTCCTCTCTCTGTCTTCTTGAGTTCATTGTTTTTGGCCCTTTCCACCTACATGAGCGGAAACCGTTCTCATCTTCCCCCTTCCTTCTCACACAATACACATACAACCAATTGTGTTTTCAACTCATCGTCAGAAAATAACCTACGGGTGCTTGCCACGTCTCACTCCTTCTACCAGGCCAATGAATAAATATTCAAGTTCACTCACTCACTCACTCACTCACTCACTCACTCACTCACTCTATCTCTCTGTCTAGATGTTCCCCATCGCTGCGTTTTATTATGATGCATGCTACTGCGCTCAAAAACAACAACAGCAACAAGGACAACAACAACAACAACAACAACAACAACAACAACAACAACAACAACAAAGTAATTGTATCAAGCTCAAACAAAAACACCATACACATGAGGAATAGGTGACGGCATTAACACAGCTCATACCACATCCACAATAAATCTGTGAATATGACGAGTACCCCACCCCACTGTAAAAGTGTCCTATCCCACAGAAACTTGAGAAGAGGTTACGCCATTCTCACACTTCCAAATATAACGGCTTCCAGCATTATCACTTTAACACTGTATTACGTTGGAGCTCAGAGCTTCGTACCACGTGACCCTAATACCATGATCTGTGTGATAATATCCATCCTAAGGGACCCTTGCTGTGTCTCCTAGGTCTGTCTTCACGTTCTAATAGAGTTCTCACAACTGAATAGAATTCAGAAATGATCATTTTATGCAAATACATGTACGCCCACGAATCGTCAGTTCAGTGATGCTCTGTCCACGGCCAGTTGAGATGGCCGGTGGGAGAGCTGTATGAAGTGTGGACATAGTGCAAAGTGGCTGTTTGAACCCTGAAGATGTTAACAGTCCAGACAATTTTTGTTGCTGATGCCGTCATCATCGTTGTTGTTATAGTTTTGTTGTTGTGATTGGCGGTGATGGTGTTGATGGTGATTTTGAGGAGGAGGAGGAGGAGGGAGTAGGCGGTCAACATCTTGTAGATGAAAATGATGATGCAGTGGCTCTAAGGTAATGTATTTATCGATTGTTTTACTAATATTTCCCAAAGTTAATTTAAAATGCACATTCTAACAGTTTAAAATGTGAAATGAAATGCGCACATCTCGATGTAAACAGCTAAAACCGCTGCTCTATTGACCGTGGAAAAGAGTATGCCCTTTTTAGGTTTATTAATTCTGTGTTCTTCTGATGCAATTCTATCCCACTTCTGACGCCACACCATTACTGTTTTTATGGTCCATTGTATGAATGTATTAGTCGATAAAAAGGTCGTTCTTGGGTGTTTTCCAGAGCAAGTTGGATTATTCCGGTAGACTGATTTCTATTATGATACAAAGGATAAAAAAAATGTCATTTACTCTACTGTCACCTGTACGTTGCATTTTAATACCAGGCTACAAGGATCTCGTAACTCTTCACCTTTCTGTACTATGAAGTTACGAGGTTCTGCGCAGTCGGTGCATTGTTTTTAATTATGCGAACTGTCATTTATGACACTAGTGCTAATCGATTTGGGCTTACCCATAAATAGTTTTATGTATCGATAATCTTCTGTTGGTTGCTTCTGATATATATTTCTCTCTGTCTTTCTCTCTCGCTCTCTGTATGTGTGTGTGTGTGTGTGTGTGTGTGTATGTGTGTGTGTTTGTGTGTGGTGTGTTTGTGTGTGTGTGTGTGTGTGTGTNTGTGTGTGTGTGTGTGTGTGTGTGTGTGTGTGTGTGTGTGTGTGTTGAAGTAAATAATCATGTTTGTTTTTGGTATGTCCTTCGGTCAACCAACGTTCGCAAATGTGTTCAGGATCATGAGACTACAGAAAAACGTGCCTTATCTTGGTGCAGAAAATGCTAACTTTCTCTCCCTCCCCCTCTCTCTAAAGAGTTCACTCGTTCCCTCCCTCTCTCCCTCCCTCCCCAACTTGTACAGTCAGTCAGTCAGTCAGTCAGTCAGTCAGTCAGTCAGTCAGTCAGTCACTCACTCACTCACTCACTCACTCACTCACTCACTCACTCACTCACTCACTCACTCACTCACTTATTCACTCACTCACTTACTCATTCACTCACACTCACTCACTCACTTACTCACTCACTCACTCATTCACTCACTCACTCGCTCATTCACTCACACTCACTTACTCACTTACTCACTCACTCACTCACTTACTCACTCACTCACTCACTCACTCACTCACTCACTCACTCACTCACTCACTCACTCACTCACTCACTCACTCACTCACACAGTGAATCTGTGATGTAGCTGGTTACTGCTTATGTCGCTAGTGAAATCTCAGGCTCTGAAAATGATCCGGACCGTCCAACATCTAATTTTTGTTTGTTGTATGAACCAAGAGTAAAATTATTTCTTCATACAAAAACATTGATTTCATGGTTAAATGGTTAGTAAGGTTGCATACATTTAATAGACCTATTATATAAATTATATAAATTTACATTTTTGTTCAGTCGCAATTTTCTCAGAATTTTAATTTTAATTGACTTTAAATAGCTATCTCGGGTTAAAATATGCTAGATGAATTTTTTTTCCCAATAAACGTTTACTTTATTAAGTTTTCATATTATACCAATATTCTGATTGAGCCAAAAGCGACTTCAGTCTGACTTTGACTGGCTGCCAATATATATTCCCAATGCTGGCTGTCAGGTCGTTGGCCTGAAATGATACTGAACTGTACAATGCTATCAGCTTTCTTGTCAATCACAAAAATAATTTGCAGAGCAGTATTAATTTTACCAGGTAATTCCCAGCTAAGATCGTATTCGTGAATAATTCTGCCAGCGGATAAGCTGTCTCTTTTTCAGTCATGTTATAGTGTGTGTTTTTATGACAAAGTATGTCGAAACGCAATCCAGCTTTGCTCCAGCGAAGAAGAGAAAATCTTGAATGGCAAGCGAAAACGAATACTTGTATACGGAGCCTGGCGCAGATAATAAATATTAAAGTTATTTTATGTAGGATCTGAATCCATCCTTTGAACTCGTTTAATTTAACTGGATGAGGGAAGTAATGCCTCTGTCATTTTAGTAAATAAGCTTTGGTGCTTTGCACTGCGGACCTACAACTGTCCGCAGCTGTTAATGAAGTTTGAAGGTTGTTTAGACAAAGCTAAAGTATTGTATAGGGAAAGGCAGGAAAATGGAGCAAAAAAAAAAACGGAGGTGGGAAAACAGCTTCCATGAGAAATTTAAGTTTTAAATGATTTATATCGAGGAGTATGATTGACGGATGCATTTTAAAACATTAAAGTCTATTGGCTGATATAGTTCTTGCGTACTTAGGTTCAATTCGTAACAGACCTCCCATGAGCCAATCACCGTCGAAACTGAATTTACCGTGGATTCTGATTGGCTGCTGCGATTTGAAAACGTTGTTTTCATTGCCTGGAATAGGTCTCTTACTTCCGGGTTTATCAATGAATATGTCGGTTTGGCGTCAAACTTGTGTTTGGAAAATATATTTACTAGCTACGACGCTATCCGAATTTGTCTGAGAGTACTGTGCCAAGTAATGTCATATTATAATAAGTTTGTCTAATCTTCTTCATCTCAAGCCATTGACACCTAACAAACCCCATACTAAAAGCTTTATGTTTCCTGGCTCGTCTAGCCGCGACAGACCCGGAAGTTACTTTTGCATAAAGTCATGATACATCAGTCTATCTGTCTGTCGCGAGGAAATGAAAGCGCATTATTTTGCGAGATCTTAACCTGAAAACAAAATGGAAATTCCCCGTCTTGAAGACAATAATAATCCCTTAGCAATCTTCATGTCAAATTTCGTCTTTATCTGTGCAGCAGCGAACAAAAAACAACAAAACAAAATACAGTATTTTGAAGAACGGAACTGAAAACTAGGTCTGTTCATTATAATTTACTTTTGCTGAAGATAGGAATCTCTCTTATTATTCTGAGAGTAAGGCAACAGATTATTTAGAGGTAGATGACCCCATCCAGTCAGTGTTTCGACTGCCTGATACTGTACTTTACGGGGGCTGGGCCACACCTGGGTCATGACTCCCGTGTATCCATCTATTTATTTTATTTTCCGTCTCGGGGTGGATTTGAACCCGCAACCTCCAGCGTTTTTAATTCGTTACTGCATATCCTGACCTCCATTGCAAAGGTGTGGTAAAAGTTGCAGATTTGGCATGTTTAAGCTTACTGTGCAACATTCCACTGTTCACTGCCTTTGATTCATATCCAAGCATTTATCAATAACCTTCAATTCCAGTGTCAAAACTTCAAAACTTAACACTGCTTAAGTTTCTTTAAGGCCCCACAAAGTACAGTACTAAACAGTTCAATCGTGTTAGGTCGAATTCTGTAATACCTTAACACAACTGATGGTGCCTGTCATCATCTGGTAGCATCTCCTTAGTGCCAGACAAGTCCATAACTGACCCTGACTCTCCAGAACAGAGCTTCTTTTACCATAACAAAAACAATAACAATAACAGTTTAATAAGCTCAGACAACATCAAGTTGTAAACGACCAACTTACATAAACTCTACAGCAAAAAAAAAAGTTGATGACCTGCTGATTGCCACATGGCTTCTTCTTATTGTTTCGGCAGTGGCTGGGAAAAAAACCTACAGAACTCTTCTTGCTGGTAAATCTTGTTTGGTTTGCCAATTGTGGGTGCTTGATGTGATTACCCTACTGAATATTAATGAGAACAGAGGATTAACATAATATTATTATGCGTTGTCTCCATAAATAAGGAATGTTATCACCACAGTATTGGGTCCCAGTGACAGAGCTTACCGTGATATTGCGTAAGGAATAGAGATTAAGGCAAGAAAAATACCGTGTGCGCTTTCGAGCAGGGGTTAATGCGAAGGTGTTAAAAAAATTAATGTAGCTTGGTAGCAGTGCTCTCGTGCCGTCAGCTTGTATCGATACTCAGCTGTTTCGAGCTCTAACTTCTAGATTTGGAGCTTTATTAATGGGAGTGTGAAGGTTTGAGAGAGTGAGAGAAAGAGAAAGAGAGAGAGAGAGAGAGAGAGAGAGAGAGAGAGAGAGAGAGAGAGAGAGAGAGAGAGGGTAGGGTAGTCTTGAGTGAGTGATGGAAGAACGATCTGGATGAGTGAGAGAGTGAACTGATAGTTAAAAACACTGTTTATTGTTTTGCTCATTTACGCCTAGTTGTCTTGTTATTGTTCTTGTTGTTATTGCCAAGCCATGCAAATAAAAACGGAGTTAGGTCTTTTTACTTGACATCTGGCACGCGAACACAGAGTGGCGTCATTTTATTTACTACTTGCAATAGAAGACAAAATTGCGTCGTTTATTTTAATTCTTGCAAGCATAATAAGTTGCATTATGTTAGTTTATCTCTTGCACAATAAGACCAGGGTGGCGTACTTTGACTTTTCCTGAATACTGGAGAGGCAGCGTGGCCGTGTGGTGTGTGAGTCGTACTCAGAAACTGAAAACTGTCAAATCGAAGTCTGTGTGTTGGATTCTTGGGCCTGGTGGTTTACGTTATTGTGTCCTTGGGAAGACATTTCACTTCCCTTTCTCCGCACCACTCAGATGTAAATGAGTTCCTGGCTTTAGTGCTGGGGAAACCAAGAGGTTGCATCGCTGGCGACTAGCAATGATTTTGTTATGTCTTTCATTTGTAATATTATGTATTTACATATGTGGTATGCTTTTGTCTATGAGTTTGTATTGAGAATGAGATGACATAGTTAATGAGTTTTCCTTAGGAGTAATTGAAAGTCGTATTATCAGTTTCATTTTTTTTTATTTATGGGCTTGATACGAAGCACTTATAGAAGTCAAGTGACTTTTGGTAAACTAATCAGACTCGCAGCATAGACAACTTATTTTGAGTCCTTGGCTTGAATAGTACATTGTCAGCTTCCGCTACTTACAGAGGAGAAGTGATTCGGATGTAGATATGTTCAGAATGTTCTTTACAGGTTCTCACGAGCATGTGTCTCAGAAACAAAAACACGTATCTTCAGAATCAATTTTAACCACTCAGGTTTGTGAGTGGGAGTTTACCACTATAGAATAACTTGATGGCAGCGCTGTCCTATCTCGCACAAAAACTAAGATGTGCACAGGACATTGTTGATTGTAAGTGCTGAGAGGAGCTAACAGGTTGATGGAGTCTTTCTATTGATAAAAGGTTGGATGGACTGACGGAAGGATGGATGGAGAGTGAGTGAGTGAGTGAGTGAGTGAGTGAATAAGTGAGTGAGTGAACCTACCAGCGAGCGAGCGAGTCATCAAGCAATCCTCCACGGAATGAGAGAGACCGAAAGAGAGAAAGAGACACAGAGAGAGTGAGAGAGAGAACGAGAGACAAAATGATGACAGATGGAAATCTCCATATTATTTTCTGGTCCACTACGATAAGACACGTCTCTCTATGGATTAATTAGGCAAGGTTTACCCTTGGACGTGAGATCGCCTCTCCAACAGTGTTAGCGATCGGCTCATTAGTCCCTATATCAGCCCCTTCTGGCTGGTAGTGTTGAATGCCATCTGAGACAACGAACGGCAATACCAAGAGTGAGATCAGTGAGTACAGCTTGATCAAAACTGTGGTATTACAAAGTACATTTCACTTTTTTTTGTTTTTGTTTTTGTGAGGATAGAAAATCAGTATTGAATGCTGAGGAGAGGCAGGCCTAAGACAACTGACAGCTTGCGCATTAACGATGGAAACTCTTACCATCGTAAGGATTACATAAGTGCATCGTTGCTGAATTTATTGTTAGTGGCGTTCAACATGCAGAATTTATAGTGAAATTCTTACGATGGTAAGGGATATGATAGTTAATGCACAAGTTCTCAGAAGATGTTATTAAATTTTCTGTTTGAGTAATATCGATGAGCGCGCTTAGTGTGAACTCTGGAAAACCGGTTAAAAATTAACCTATAGAGAAAAAGAGTTAAAGATGCGGCCCTTCCGCGCACAAGGAGCTTCCATACATATGCTCATTCACACACAAATTCTGAGGACAAAAACACAGAAGGAGAGAGAGAGAGAGAGAGAGAGAGAGAGAGAGACAGAGACAGACAGAGAGAGAGAGAGAGAGAGNGGGGGGGGGGAAGACAGACGAAAAAAGAAAGAGGAAAAGAGGGTCGCTTAGTTTGTTTTCTTTTTGTGGCGGGGAAAGCATGGAGAGGGAGGGAGTGTAGTAAAGATGCTGGAATAAGCTAATTGATAAAGAGTAAACATACTGTCTGCAAACTGCGTCATACACGTCCNTTTTTCATCTACTCTCTTGCTTCTACGTCACCTCGTGTTTTAAAACAACGACAAAAAAATATGAACAAACAGAGAGTTGTGCAACAAAACATCTTCACGGATTCTTCAGATGACAAAACAGGAAGGACGGAGACGGGGAGGAAGAGAAGCAACCTGAATACATGATTCACTCTTCGATCCCGACATGCAAGCAGTCAAATGGTTAGCATGCCCCTAGCCCTAGGATGACCAAGGGAGTTAAATCCATATATATATTTTTTAAAAAGTCTATTGAATCGATATCCCCTTTCTCACCTTTTTTTTTTCTTTTGCCTAAAGGCATTATTATTTTTCAGAAAGCACGGTGATTCAATATAAAAGAATAAGAACAAAATTTGAAAAAAAAAATTGCGGATCATCAGAATCGAATCTTTCCTGTAAGTTTTCCACGTTCCCTTGGGGTTGTTTGGATTGTCTTTGTGAAGGAGTGAGTCTTGTGCACGGAGGAGAGGGAGAGAGTATACACACACACACACACACACACACACACACACACACACACACACACACACACACACACACACACACACACACACACACACACACACACAAACATAACAAACAGGTAATACTCTGTGTGTTGTCAACTTCTGTGGTGAAAGAAAACATCCTGTTTTCGAAGAAATATTTAGATAAAGCGACTGAAAAAAAATGAGATTCCTCAGAAGGCGATTCAAGCTAAGTCATCCTATCGGAAGACAAAGGCAAGCCCCGCCTATGGTCGAATACACTGCCTTAAGTCGTCAGAGTGATTTGCTTTCAAATCTCAATACTAGACATTTTTTAACCTAACTTTCTTTGCCATAACGACTGGAAAGATAGTAAACAGCAGTTTGCAAAGTATGAAATATACAGCATGAAATGTTTTGATCGTGAAATTTGGAAAAATCGCACTGCGATGTGAAACAGAAGTGGGGAAGCTTGTGGTGTGTGTGAGTCTCGGGCCTAGCGCTATGACTTCTGTTCGGCTTCGGAAAAGACCCCGGCCACTAAGCCACTTTTTGGGGGGGAGTGGCGGCGTGGCTGTGTATAGGCGTCTATCTGATTCTGAACTAACGTCAAGGCGATGGGTGCCAACGCAGAAGTCGCGGGTTCCATTCCTACCACATCACTTTCTTTCCTTCTTTCGTTTTCTCTCTGCATTTGTCTTCTTGAGCACTTTCCCCTTTGTCCTACTTTATGTGAGGATCTGTTTGTGTCTGCTCTCTCCCCACTTCTGTTACTGAGTGCTCCGTTTCCATCTTGTACTATACCTATGCTATGTGAAACTGAATTTGAATTAGTGGAATGTCCCTCATATCTCTTCAGTCCATGTTTTATTCCAGACAGACTTTTAAGAGGTAAAGACTGTAGTAAAATCAGACAGATAGGTACCGCGGTTTTTTTTTTTTGGAAAGGGGGATTTGGGGTGGGGATGGGGGAGGGTGATGTTCTGAAGATGGTAATAGTGTTCACCGGGGTCCTACGGGTATGACAGAATAAGCTGAAAAGGTGACAAAAGAGCGTAAGAGGTCAGACAGGACCTGAGGGAAGACATGGCCAAAATGATAATACGGTGAGGCCCAAACAGTGGTAGACAGTCTCAGGATAACAACACGGGTCATCGTTCTTTGAGTAGGGAGACACAGAAAACTGGCGAAGAGGCAATATAGAAATTGCGCAAAAACAGAATAATTATGAGGAAAAAAACAACAACCCAAGATGTTGCAAAAATGATGACATCAAGGGGAGATCATACATATAAGATGTTATGGCCAAAAAGGTGACTGTGACATTTCGTTTGGCTAGACAGACTTGAAAACGTTTGTGCAGAAAGTGCTGGTTTTTGCTCTGTTCAGAAGAAGAGAAATTAGTTAGGGCATTCTGACCTTTCCTGATAATCTGACAGCTTAATGTTGTTAATGGAAGCCATTAGGAGATTTAGTCTAATGGGAGGTAACTACATCATTACACGTTACCGGCCTGTAATTTTCTTACGAAATAAGATTTAAAACTTTATGTATGGTGTTGTTGTTTTTTTTTTAGGTATTTTCGGAAAACCAGTGATTTAGCTAGTATTCAGCCCCGTATGATTAGCTGGATAATTCTATGACTTAAACTTCAATCTTAACGAAACCATAGGAAGCCCATGGAAATGTTGAACTCGGTTGGTTTTTATGTTTTTGTAAATGCACCTTTCTGTCTTCATTATCAAACACCCGGAAAAAAAAAATTGGCCTTTGTCCATCCCTAAAAAGGAATTAATATGTCTGTAATAACACAGGTCCAGCCAATATACATTAAAGTGACTACAGTTGGACCTTAATTTGAGGGTGCAGAGCAAGTAAAAGGAGAGAAAACGGAAGGCTAAATATAGTCCTTGTTTCGTCGGGACTCATGTCGAAAACAGACTTACAACCTGTAACCTAGGCCATAACTACGGAGGGAATTCACAAACGCCTGTTCGTGGACCAAAGTTTGGCCCGTTAGTGGTGTAAAACATTGCCCTTTTTGTTACTATTCCCACACTACCTTATACTTTTCAGTGTCATTTACTTTGATGAAACGTTAATGTCCACCCACACTTTAAAGCAGACACTAAAAGAAATCTTGGTCATGTAGGTCATTATTTGTTTTAAGCTGGATATTACAAAACAAAAAAAATGGAGGGGCTAATATTTTTCCTCAACCTTTTCGTGACGCTTTCCATACATTTTTCTTCTAGTTCCTAAAAGCTTTCGTAAATTTTCTAAAAATATGTTTGTAATGGAATTATAGCTTATGTCATTTGCACTGATTTTGTATTTCACGTGGGCGAATATTCAAGAGCGTATTTTTGGTGTCACTGACCTAACAGGGTCTCAAATTCCCACGCTGTTTTTAAGATATCAGAACGAAATTTTTCATTATGGTACAGAGGTTAATTTTTTTCTTTTTTTGCCCTGTGTGAATGTCAATGAAATTTTCGTTCTCATTTTAATTTCAATGACGAACACAAATATTTCTGCAAGGATATTGAATTGCGTCTGAGACCTTTATGGCTTAATTATCTCTCCTATTAAATGTTGGGATGTTTATCTAACTGCCTATCCATTTATTTGATTGTCAGTAATGATTGTCTGTCCTGATTGTATCTCTATTTGTCTGATTGCCAGTTCGTTTGTCTGCTAATATATGTCCAATGGTAGCTATCTTGCCATATTTTTTAACAACTATTGCAATGGAAAAATACAGATCTGAATATATAAATCTTCAGTATGGTTTCGGAGCAATAAAACATTCAAACAGTCAAGAAGGTGAAAGACGATACAACATAGAAACTCAAAACTAGAAGGAAAATCTTGTGCGCAAACGTCGTTGCTTAAGAACAATTGTGTTGTAAAACAAACAAAAAGCAAACATGCAAACAAATAAACACTCAATCAAATAAGCGAACAAACAAAAAAACTGATCATGTCGTGTTTCCATGCAATTGTATTTTCTCGATGTAACAGACAACCAAACAATAATATGAGGAGAGATAATTGCCCGAAAAAAAAAAAGAATTTTCACGCATGACGTGCCCGCCTCCTTGAAGTGACCTTCACACGATGTCATTGAAAATGCTCCTCATAAGTAAAGCTTCTGTCGGACACTTAAGAAAGAAAAAGCAATGCCTTTCCTTCTCGGTCTCCTTCCATCTTTTAAGTGGTTCCACGGCACAGGCTTTAAGAGGAAATGGATCTCTCCACTTTCGATTCGATCTGCCTACAACCTGTTTCTAAGAATGGGCGTGTTCGAACACCAAGTTTTGAGATCGGCGACTCCATCCAGCTAGGTTCGAACCCGATGTATTTTTTCGGGCACGATAGTCTTTCTCTATGTTCGTGTCAGAATCCATCCAAATCGGGACCACAGTTCTGTCTAGTTCATTGATTGTTCCCATATTCTGAATTCGAAATTCGAGATTCGGATTTCCAGTCGTCTTTTACCAATCTGTGCATTCGACGAAATCAGGTTGACAAATCTAGAAATGCCGATCTTAAGCCCGAATTAACCGTCCACTAGTAACTCGAAAAAAAACAGCAGCATCCAGTCAGTTCTCAGTCGAGGTACCGCCTCGTCTCCCCAGAACACTTAAAGACGCAAAAAAAATCGTCTCCCTTTGATTCGAGTTACCGAACTTTGGTCCTAATGGCAGTAAGGATGACTCCTCCAATGAAGACGTTATGTTCCTTGAAGCTGCACCATTCGATTGTTACCATCGGAGAGCAAGCCCTGCCTACAAATGGCCGCGGAAACTGTCTCAGTTCAGATGTGGTTATTTTCAAATGCCAAATACTAGAAAATCTGAATTAAATTCGTTTACAATAATAATAATGCGATTTGTGAGTCTCGTATCCAGGCGAATACCCGCCCACGCGACTTCATATTATTATTACCCCAGCAGGCCTGATCACTCTAGGACTTTTTCAACTCCCTCAGAGGCATACAGTGCGGCTGCCATTAGTAGACGCTGATCACTAGCATTCTGACAATATCTTTCACTGCCTATAACCAGGTACCCATTTTACAGACGGGCGGACAGAGGACAATGTGAATAAAATGCTTTCCCAAGGTACCTGCAACATGAACCGTGGTCGAGAATCGAACCCATGAAATTTAGATCTTGAGTCCAACGCTGCTCCACCATTATATTTCCAGTAATTTTCGGAATGAATTAAAGTTGATGAAATGCCCCATCATATTTGTCCTCTCCATTTATACCCCAGACTGGCCTTTAAATCCTTCCAGAGGAAAATGAGCAATGACACGCATTTCAAACATACTAACGAAGATTGAGAGAGAAAGGAGGGGGTCATCCTTACTGCCATCAAGACAAAATTTCGGTAACTCAAATCAAAGGGAGATGATTTTTTTTTCGTCTTTAAGTGTTTTGGAGAGACGAGACGGTACTTCGACTGAGAATTGACATAGGAGGCTGCATACACAATGTTGTTATAAAGGTCATTAATACTATAAAGACTACATACCATCTTCATAATCTTTTCTGTGTGCATATGTATGTTTGAAGTAATTAACTTTATTTGTATGGCAATAATATTTAAACGAGGTCTTTAGGTTCAGATTCCTCCGAAATGAGCAGAGAAATAGGTCGGATAATACTGCGTGAATCCTGTAACACAAGACTGCTGTAAGTGCATTGTCACAAAAATGCGTAAAACAGTGCATGGCCCCCCAAAAAATCTCTAAAAGTAGACTTATTACCATTATTATGGCAGGCGAGACTAGACCACTTGATCGAGATTCTCTCACCCCCCNAGCCCCCTGCTCCTCGTCTCAAACCGATTTCGAATTAGGCTGTGCTTCCAGGTAACATTAAAAATTCTTATTACAGAAATCAATTTAACAATCAATAGGACTCAAAGGCTTCAAGCCTCCCCCACATACCCATTGCTACGAAGTCTGCGGGCTTGGTAATTATTCTGATAACGTTATCTTTCAAAGACTCAGGGAAACAAAACAAACAAATAAACAGAAAGACATTAATTTTGCAAGCAAAAAAAGAAAAAAAAAGAGAAGAAAAAAAAGAGAGGAAAAAAAATTATATAATTATGAGCAACCGATAACAAAATTTCAGGTTTGCTCAGCTATTTAAATATTCAGTCATATCGCTCGCACTCGCACGTTCTTCCTTTTCTTCTTTCATTCAAATATGTAGAGCAGAGTAGTGGAACGGTTAAGGCGCTGGACTCAAGATGTAAAGGTCGTGGGTTCGATTCCCGACCACGGTTATGTGGTAAGTGCCTTGGGAAAGCATTTCATTGACATTTTCCTCAGTCCACCTGTCTGTAAAATGAGTACCTGGCTATAGGCAGTGGACGATAATGTAAAGATGCTAGTGATCAGCACCTGTAAAGGCAGCGGCAATGTATGCTCCCCAGGAAGCTGAGAAGAGCTTAGAGTAATCAGGTCTGCTGGGGTAATGATAGTGTGAAGTCCCGTGAGCGGGTATTAGCCTGGATACGAGACTTATAAACCGTATTATTATTATTATTGTCGTTTTTATTATTATTACTATTTTTCATTACTATTATTATTGTCATTATTACATAAACTCACGCAAGCCATATCTCTCTAAAATACAAGGAACTGAATGAAAAATATGCTGTGATTAGGACTATTATGCTTAGTACAAAGAATTTTACAGAAGAGTTCATTATGGTATTCAAAGTATATATAAGTGCCTGAGAACAATCTAAAAATAATACGTCACCTACGCCATCTCTGTATACTATCAGGAATGTTCTAACCTTAACAAATTTGCAAAGTTTATTTTAGAGTAAAAATCAAGCGCGGTAAACACTCCGTTCCTTGGCTCTAGATCTCGACATAAACCAGCTGTCCCTTACAATCGTGAATCTAATGTTCCGAAAATTCCGTAGAGTCTAGAACTTCTTGTTTAAATGGTCTGGCTCCATGTTGTGTAATTTTTTTCCCCGAATTTTGCTGATAGATTGGAACGCCTCATAAACTTGAAACTCACCTCTCCGAAAACTTAAACAAACAAACAAACAAACAAATTCCACTTGGCCGACGCCCATTTTTTTTATTCATATCGCAACTCAGTTTTCCAACCAGAATGCTTGTTTACCAATAACTATAAGTATTACTCATCATACAATGACCTCACTCTCAGGTCATGGCAAATACTGGCGTTGTTGGTTCAGACTGGTTGATTTGGAACAGTGAAGTACCGTGGAGTTCTAAATAGTCCTTAACCCCTGCCCGCCCCCTGGTGGCTGTGTGGATGTGCTGGTTCAAACGTGGATGGACAACACGATGGATTTTAATAGATCGAGTTCATGAGGTCCTTTTTATTTATGACTGGTAGTCCACGAAAGGGTTGCCACATAAGAGAAGCCCGGGATTACCGGGAAGAAATCACAATACAAAATGAATGCATTCAGTGGAATTATTATCATAAATAAATTAAGAAAAAGATTTAAGTGGCTCGTGGCGAAACATCCGAGAACTTTTAAACGACTACAAAGCCAGAGGAAAGAATGATGAAAAAAAAAAGAAAGAAAGAAAGAAAGAAAGAAAGAAAGAAAGAAAGAAAGAAGGAGAAAAGAAACAGAAGAAAATGAAGCAAAATCCTACGGACAACTAGGAGGAAGCAGAAAAAGGAAAGTCCCAATATCGTTATTTTTGCGGATTGCGAAATATTCCAGAGAAGCGAATACATAATATGTATAATTATATTATAATTATGGCGGTCAAAGTGAAAAGAATTAATATATAGAAACATCATGAACCAAAAAAGGTTGAAAGAAACACGAAGTTCCACATTGACAAATATATACACAATATAACCACAATAAAGTTGTGCATTTGCACAGTTTTTGAACCAGAGTAAAAATCCCCTGCCCTCTTCTCCCCTTGATTCCTCCTGGCAAAACCAAAGTTAAGTCGCCACTTTATAAACACTACAACATATAGGTACCGTAAACGAAAACTGAATTGGTGAACAACTTACCTGGTATTTCTCCAAATGGTACGTTTTGCAAGATACTCGCTGAGTTTTTAATTCCACGAAACAAGTTAAGGGGCAATAGTCACCAAGATTTTAAGAATATCCGATGAGAAGAACTGCTTCCAGTGTATGGATTGTGTATGTTAATAATATATGCTTGAACAGCGACACCGAAAAGTTATGAAAGTAACAATGACGACAAGGATAATGATGATGATAACAGACAGTGCATGACAATACTTATCAAATTCACACTGTCAGTTGTTTGAATTAAATGAAAAAAAGAAATGCTCTTCACATTTCTTAAAACGAATGCCCCGCGCACGACAGAGCGAGCGTATCCGATCGTGAGTGACATATAACGAAGCGTAGTCTACGCATAACCCGACAGTGAAGGATAAGCCTCAACTCGCGCGTGAGTTGACAAACTTTGGCGAGTACTCAGCTGCTCACACGGTCTGCTCCACTTCCCACCCCCGCCGTGGCCGGTTAGCGGTGCGTCCGATTCAAGGTGGGAGAACTGGTCGGGACTAGACTAGCGTGGAAAGGGGTGATGGGTGGTGGTGAAGGTAGTGTGAGAAGTGTTATTGATGGTGATGGTGATGGTGGTGGTAGTATAAAAAGTGTTATTGATGGTGGTGATGGTGGTGGTGATGGTGGTGATAGTGGCAGTGTAAGAAGTGTTATTGATGGTGATGGTGGTGGTGGTAGTAGTAGTGTAAGAAGTGTTATTGATGGTGATGGTGGTGGTAGTGTAAGAAGTGTTATTGATGGTGATGATGGTGGTAGAGTAAGAAGTGTTATTGATGGTGATGGTGGTGGTGGTAGTAGTAGTGTAAGAAGTGTTATTGATGGTGATGATGGTGGTAGTGTAAGAAGTGTTATTGATGGTGATGGTGATGGTGGTGGTGGTAGTAGTAGTGTAAGAAGTGTTATTGATGGTGATGGTGATGGTGGTGGTAGTGTAAGAAGTGTTATTGATGGTGGTGGTGGTGGTAGTACTGTAGTGTAAGAAGTGTTATTTAAGATGATGGTGGTGGTGGTGGTGGTGGTAGTGTAAGAAGTGTTATTGATGATGATGGTGGTGGTGGTACTACTGGTAATGGTCGTTGTGATAGTGATATTGATAGTGGTCGTGATAGTGCTGGCGTTGGTGATAGTGTTGGCGGTGGTAGTGGTGATAGTGGTGATGAAGATGGTGGTTGTAACCGACATGATGATGGTGGTGGTGGTAATGGTGATGATGGTGATGCTGATAGTGGTGGTAGTGATGGCGGTGGTGGTTGTGGTGATCGTGGTGACTGATGATGGTGGTGGTGGTGATGGCAGTGTTGGTGGTGGTGATGATGATGATAGTTGGTGGTACTGGTGGTGGTGCGTGGTTGCAAACTTTGTTTTAAGTTAGCAAGAAGCTTCCACCGAAAAATTAAATGCAAAAAAAAATTCATGATCGTGAAAAATACCCAAGGAGACTACAACCGCTAACAAGAGTACGTTGTTTGGTGCTTGCGGCGTCATGAAAGGGACTGTCTTTGTATTCTTTGAGCAGTCCTTAAAGGGAGACACTACCCTTTTCCAGAGGTTCTAATGCACATATCATGGTGTGCAACTCATCACTATGAATGCAGTGGATTTCAATGCAAACTTGCACACCAAAGTGCTAAATAGCGTATTTTTCTCTCATTTTTCTCTCTCCCATTTCCTGTTTCAATAAATAGTTATTCCATTTAACGCCAAAGGATGTTGATAGTTTTTTTTGATGATTCGGCGTCAAGACAGAAAATCCAGAAAAAGCCTC
Organism: Ellobium chinense; assembly: GCA_033807755.1. Taxonomy (NCBI): domain Eukaryota; kingdom Metazoa; phylum Mollusca; class Gastropoda; order Ellobiida; family Ellobiidae; genus Ellobium; species Ellobium chinense. The sequence goes on from JAWQUT010000469.1 coordinate 397,457, forward strand.
CTTAGGATCACGCATACAAACGTAGGTGAAATCTGGTGTCGAACAGCTAATGTCATAGCTACAGACACTTGTTCTAAGATCATCACCCTTGAGGGAGAATAATGACACCATTCAGCACTTTGGTGTGTAATTTTGTATAGAAGTTCAGTGTACTCTTGGGGATAAGTTGCACACCATGTTATGAGCATTACAGTCTCTGGATACGGGTAGTGCCTTCCCTCAAAAAAGTTTACGTTTTTGATTGGTACGCACAAGTCACAGGGAGGATGTGTGCACACTTACTAGAAATTTGTCGGAAATGTGTCGAATTTTGCAAAAACCGGATGAAAAACCTCAGCACCATGACGGCAACTATCTACAGTTTCAAACTGTTTTGTTGAAAGTCTTATCAACGGCCTTGTGGTTCCTGACGCCTATTAAAAGGGCCAATTACTTATTTTGTACAAGCCAATTAATCCGCTAATATATAAAATCCCCATTTTGGGGGGCCCTGCCAACCAGTGTCAGTGTGTAGAAATATGTAAAATGATCTGTGATCTACCTAAAGCATTCAATTTTAAAGTTTCAGGTACAATTTGAGCCTTCAGGATATAAAAAAAAGATGTGCCGGCCTATGTATTAGCACGAGGTCAAAACCAGCCTAATGAAAAATTTGGGACCAAATCAGAATTCGAAAGAGATTTGTGAAAATTTTCGGGCTTTTACCCCCCTTTTTCTTCCCATTAAAAGGTCGGGCAAAAGAAGCACTTTAAACTCCATGGGAGAAATCTTCCGAAATCACAGTGGTATGATTATGTAGAATAACACAAAATGTTAATAGGGCCAAAAGAAGAAAAAAACAGTAGGTGCCAATGACCTTATGTTGGAGGAGGATGCGACAAGGATCAACGGTGGTATGTATGCTAATGAATAGGGTAAAGCGCGTTATCTTTATGCCAATATGTCGGCGGTTGGGGAAGAGGTAGAAAAAGTGACTGTTGGATAACAAATGTGACCTATACTCATAGTGGCCGCAATGGCTGTCCACGCATATCCTTACTTTCATGTGGATTGTGGAAGCCACTGTCGTCATCGCTGTCATTAGTATCATCACCATTTATTCTACTTCTTCTTCTTCTTGTTCCTTCCTTCCTCGTGTCAGACATCTGTTATATCATGAGGCCAATGGCCTCTGTGAACCATGCGGTGCGCCTCAGGTCCTTCACTCTGGAATTCCATTGAATTCCATTTTAAAAGACCGTCTGATTCATTTTTTGTTTTGTTTGATTTTTGTTTTGTTTTGGTTTGGTTTCGTTTCGTTTCGTTTTCTGGCTTAAATTTTGTTTCTACGGCTCCAGCGTCACAACAGCTGTCATGGTTATTATAATCATTAACTGTCTCCAGACGTTTTGCCGACGGACATTTGGCTAGCGAGGATTGGCCCACATTTATCATCTTATTATATTATTGTTTTGTTTCACTTTTTAATTTTTATTACGATGTGTAAAGTTCATTTTACTGAATTCATGTTTTTTTCCTCAACACGTTCAGCCCGACTTATGAAATAAAATTAAAAACAAAAAACCTTTAAATGATGATACCAGACAACCACGGAAATGATAATGGTGATAAGATTTGCGGAATGCCAACTTAAAACTTAGAGAAATTACCGGTAAGAATAATCGCCTGAAGGTATTTTAACAGCTATTTTCATGTTTCTTGGCAACCGTGCGTGAAGACTTTCCGCACAGTATCCCATTGTTTTGGCTTTTGTTTTTGGGGGTAATTTTATGATATCGAAACAGTAAACCAGACAAAAACATAAAAAGATGATGATGACGAGACAATGATGACGATGAGGATGTTGATAAGAAAAAGCTACATCAGTGTGGGAAATGACTCGAGAAAATGAAAGAAAAACTTGTGGGTGGTGCTCTTTATTTTTTCCATTAAGAAGCCAGGCATACGGCGGTTGAGGAGCAATCGAGAGGTGGCAAGTTCGAGTCCTCTGAAAGCACCTGCTGTTTGAAAAAGCCCCTTTCTAAATGACCTGCCTCTGCAATACCTACCAACCTAGACATTACCCTGGAAATACCATTTACTCGGACCATCAACAAGTGAAAAAAATATAAGCAATCTGCACGTACTACACCATGGTATACCTCCGAAGGACCCAAGCTCAGATGGTTGCGGGATCGAGAAAGTAAAGTGATATAAATTAATTGTTTTGGGACGCGGGATCGAGAAAGTAAAGTGATATAAATTAATTGTTTTGGGACGCGGGATCGGGAAAGTAAAGTGATATATTAAATTAATTGTTTTGGGACGCGGGATCGAGAAAGTAAAGTGATATAAATTAATTGTTTTGGGACGCGGGATCGAGAAAGTAAAGTGAAATAAATCAATTGTTTTGGGACGCGGGATCGAGAAAGTAAAGTGAAATAAATTAATTGTTTTAGGATGCGGGATCGAGAAAGTAAAGTGATATAAATTAATTGTTTTGGGACGCGGGATCGAGAAAGTAAAGTGATATGAATTAATTGTTTTGGGACGCGGGATCGAGAAAGTAAAGTGAAATAAATTAATTGTTTTGGGACGCGGGATCGAGAAAGTAAAGTGAAATAAATTAATTGTTTTGTAACTCGCCATCAGCAGCTCAAAAGCCCCCGTAAAGTCAGAGAATCAGAAATCTGAGAGAATCTCGACTTGCAATAAAGAAGAGGCGTTATTGAATGAGGATTAACTTAATAATCTTCCATCTTATTCTATTTCTTAAAAGTGTCGTATCGCCCTACCTAACACATTCATGACATTTTCACCTAACGTCAGCTGCTACAAATGGCCACACATTGTGTCTTTTTGCTTTTTTATTTTTTTTTTGAAAACTTTTGTGGGGGAGTAGGCCCCCAAATTGGCCCAGATAACGTGCCCGTTTTTAGCAGTCGCACGGATGTCCTTGGCTCACATTTCCCACACACCCCCCCTCCTCCTCCCACTTCCCNACTTCCCCCCCCCCACCACATGTGGGTTCCCCTCCGGGCCTGGTTCTCTTGTGTTTTGATGTATCCAATTATCTCCGCCCACTTAGTCTATACCGCCATGCAACAACAAAACGTCGCATAAGACTACACTGGGTTTGTGAATATACGATGTTTTGTCGCTGCACGAGCAGATAATGAATGACATTGGGGGTACGCAGTTTCCACGCTGAGCTCAGCTGGAAATATCTGACCACTCGTGATTGGATATTGTCTTAGTAATTTGTTCGTCTGTCTTCCCACACCTTGTCTGTCTTTTCAGAGACTTGCCAACATTTTGATAAGTGGAACAGTCTCAGTAGGTTACGATAATTTACTTTAGACGAAATGGCAAGGGAAATGTTTATGATTAAGTTTACATCAATGTTTTAACACGGGTTCTAACAATGTATCGATACAAAGAAATCAAGATGAGAAACGTAGATCCGTCCGTTATAGGTTCTTAAAAAATTAATGCACGCTCACTCCTCTTGATTGCAATTCGGATTATCGCAACTTTTGCTTAATCGAAACATTTTGTCGATAACGAATTGCTTCAGTTCTATATAAAAGTCAGTGTTTAAACGCAACTCCTTTTACTTGCAACTCTTTCTATTCTTAATAGAAGTTGTGCTTACGAGATTTTGACTATTACACAAGTAGGGGGCGGGGTGGGGGTGGAAGTGACAGTGATTTTGAGAAAAGAATGAAGCCATCTTCAATTTAGAATGACTATTTAATTGTCTTTTGCTCCAAGGAAAGATCGACCTTTACTCCGACCAAAAAACAAAAACCCCGCTAAATCGACTGTTTATCAAATAAAGCGTTGATTAGTGGGTGCCAGTTCTGCTGTACCATAATTATCTAGTTCCTGTTGAACATTCTATGCAACGGCCTTTATATAGTAGTAATAGTACAGTGATAAATAAATCCTTGAGCAGGAGACAGTATGTCTTTAAGACATCAGAATGACGCTTGCTAAAACCTCGATATATCGATACCTTGACATCAGTTTGCCCATCCAGTCTTGTCTATGATGTGAATACCAGTTCTGACCTTAGGGAATCGTGTCACACTTTCTAAATAAATGTCGAGTAATTCTCTGAAAATGGTGAATGTAGGCGAAAGACTTGGTTAATGGTGACGCGAAAGTAAAGGCTCTATGTATTTGTATTACTTATTGTCATGGGATCTACTGAATTTCCTTCCCCACCTCTTCAGTTGTTAGTCATGTCATTCTAATTTTGACATCTTCATTATCATCATCACTTTTCTCTCTCTCTCTCTCTCTCTCTCTCTCTCTCTCTCTCTCTCTCTCTCTGTCTCTGTCTCTCTCTCTCTCTCTGTCTCTCTGTCTCTCTCTCTCTCTCTCTCCTTTCCTCCCTCCCTCCCTCCCTCCCTCTCTCTTTTCCCCTCCTTCTCTCTCTTCTTCCCCCTCTCTCTCGCTTCCGTCCCATCCTCCCTCCCTCCCTGCCTCCCTCATTCTAGAAGTTCACTATCCAGTTGAGTATTAACTGTATCTTATTCATCATAAAACTTTTTAACAGCAATAAGAGAACTACTGTCTTTACTTAAAAACACACTAGTAATAGATCTCAAAGGCACTGGTAGTAATAAAAGAATTATTGCTGGACCACCAACCGATCTCTTCCTCCCCCACCCCCCATCCAAAGAGAAATCACAACATCCCCTCTCCTCTACCTCCGCGCCCCNCCTATTTCACAAAGTGTGAGAAGTATGCAGAGATGCTCTAACAGGTCACACACGCGCATTAGTTTTGAGGTCACCTAAGTTGGACTTAGTAGGAATGGTGATCTGTTTGTTACATCATTTTTTTTTCTTCCTCTCGCGGGGCCCAGTGATCTTAGCTGTGGCTTGTTTTAATGCATTTGCCATTTCTCTGGCCGGTTAAGGCTAAATTAAAGCAACACTATTTCGGGTCAGACGTTTGAAAATAAAGGGGCTGCCAATAAGCTTGTTCTCTTGAAATAGCCTAAGGTCTCAAATGGCTATTCCTGGAGGTGGTGCAAACGAGGAGACACCGCAAAAACCTTTACTTGTCACGGGCTATTTAAAGTAATGCAATTTTTTTTTTTAGATCAGATGCTTTTCTCCATTATTGGTAAATGGGAATAACCAACGAACATTAGGACTGAAGTTGACCAGCAGTCGACAGTACATATTAAAAAATATAGCAAAGACATTTGGGCATGTGATAATAACAATGTAATAGACATGGTCATTTTATTCACTACATTTCATATCAGATGCGCCGTCCAACTGAGACATATACAAGACAGTGTTAGTGTTAGCCAGCCGGGTACAGTCACATTTTCTGTTTCCAGATGGCTTGGCTGAGATTGGAAAATTTTACACACTACTTGCACTAGTGAGTGAGTGAGTGAGTGAGTGAGTGAGTGAGTGAGTGAGTGAGTGAGTGAGTGAGGTGAGTGAGTGAGTGAGTGAGTGAGTGAGTGAGTGAGTGAGTGAGTGGGTGAGTAAGTGACAGACAGACAGACAGACAGACAGCTAGACAGTGAGTGAGTGAGTGAGTGAGTGAGTGAGTGAGTGAGTGAGTGAGTGAGTGAGTGAGTGAGTGTGTGTGTGTGCAATCATTTATAACTTGCGAAGGTCATCCAGGGGTGGGTCGAGGGCACGGTAGCTCTGGATCTGCTTTAGTTTTTGTGTCTTAGATGTTTTTGTTTGGGTTATCTTAGTCTGATTAGCCCTCAGTCATTTCCTAATTAGTTCATGCAGACAACCAGACAGCGCCACTGAGCCTGAGAGACAGCATATTCAAACGGTCTCCCATTTAGGTCATTCATTATTCACTGGATGTCATAATGTCTTGGCTTACACCTCACGCTTCTTCCTTTCCATAGAGTAAAGAAGAAAAAGAAACGCCACACAACGGACAATAGCTATTTCCGGACATTTCGAACTGCCATAAATGTTTCAAAAGTGCAACGTCAAAAAGAAGCTATACTACGTTTTATCCAAGAATGACCGCAATTCTGGAAATGATGTCATAATATTCCA
>JAWQUT010000469.1:403596-419136 GCA_033807755.1 Ellobium chinense
CACCTAAAAAAAAGACAACACACACACACAATCGGACTGCGGAAGATGCAACACAGGCGTGAGTTTGGCATATCATGTCACAAATCTGAAGTATTTGAGGTACGTTTTTTGCTGCTGTGCTTCAGCCACTCGGGGAAGTGAGCGGAACGTCCAGATCTTAGACAGGCGGCAAAATGGCGGCCAACATCTACGGTTTCAAATTTGAAGGAACTTCTGATCAATCTTCTCGAGTCAAAGGAGGACGTGATGAGATCAAAGATAGTATGTATTAAAATGAATGAGGCAACGATATGAGTATAGCAAACATCAACCACAAGTCAGCATATTCTTTTCTAGCTCTTCGGTATCAGTCGCAGCCATATTTGCTTGCTTAGAGACTATTACTTCTGTTGCTCAGAATCTCCGCGGGACCGCTTACAGTATACAAGGACCGTCCCTTTCGTGCAGTTGCAGGGACCAAGCAAACATAAACTTGGCAAACTTGGACCCTGATGTAGTATTAAAGAACAGACCTCATTTTTGTGTGAAATGAAAGCAGATCTGGAAAGAAAGTGATTTTGATTTCTCCTGAAAGATCCAGTATGTGGATGTATACATTTCTTTCTCTAAGTGTCACTGTCTACAACACAAATGTAGACAGGGAATCTCTTACTCCGAGGAAGCTACCTTCGTTCACCGAGTGATTTGGCAATTTGACTTCCCGACAATCTGAACGGATCAGGCCACGCTTGGGTCATGACGCCATCTGTTTCAACTGGCTACGATTATTCTTTGTCATCCAAACGGAGGGAGCGGGAGAGGAAGATAATGTACGGGCCATCCCTTGTTTACAATGGTGTGGTAGTGACTGCTTGGAGCGCAAAACAACCATCTCCTCTTCATATTTTTAGTAACTATGATGCCCTTAAGCTATAAAAGTTCCATAAATGGGTCATCTGTGTTGTTCTTTTCGTCGCGCCTTCAGTGCTTCCACTTGATCCGCGTAGTTTGCGTTTGTTTTCGGCTACGGCGCAAAAAGTTTGTTTTCCCCCAACAGATTTATCGATACTTGAAAACCCTGTCATCGCAAGCTGATCGAAACCTTTTCCTTTTGTTCAACACTTCCTAGATTCATTTTTTTTTTCTTGTGTAGCTAACTCCGTTTTAAGGACAGTAACAATAACATCCTGACAAAAGTTCGAAAGTTTATGCTCTTTGTATTGTGTTTACGAATTGACTGGTGCATTAACTTTACCCACTGAATTTGGATTTTTGCGTCCCTGAAAATAATGTTTACGCCAAAAGTGTTCAACAGTTGTGTTTTTGTTTTCTTATGCTCATGTCGAATATTATCGCTTTCCGTCTTCATTCTCTTATCAAATACACATTTGTCTTTCCAGAACGCGGACAAGTTGTCATTTACCTAGTGCATAATGAACATTGTTTTTATTAAGGAGCGTATAATACAAACACAATTTGCGTTAGTGATTGAGGAGGTTCTTGAACTTAGCTCACATTATTCTAATACAGCATTGCTCAATTTCATTTATATCGCAAAAGTCCATTCTGTTTACAGTGAGGTGGATCGATACACGAAGGATCAGACTGGCGTTGCCGAAAATACCCGATTTTGTACCCAATAGCCGAAAACAAACGCCTCCCCCGCGTAAACGAACCTGAAGCTTTCGACTGCCGTATCTAAGCCGATGATTAAATCTATGCTGTTTATGGCTGTTTTATGGACTTTTATCCTTGTTGAACTCCTGAGAAGGTACAGGTTGACCTTATTTTTCCCGTAACTATTTGTGACATATTTCACACTCTCTTTTTCCCCTCAAGATCTATTTTCGGCTTGTTTTGTTCCAAATGCCTTCATATTCGCACGTTGTGTTAAATAAGTTGATCTCTTAATGGCAGTTAGATTAGTAGGACTAAAGACAATGTCTTTATACTTCGCTAACAAATAAATGTATTTTAGTCGGAAGCACCGTATACTCGCCTGCTTTGTTTAATAACATTTTTTTATATTCTCCTGAAGAGACAGATTAAGTGGATTCGCCTCTTCTCATGATGCCCTGAAGGTGCACTGAGATGTTTTATGCCTTGTTTATCGGTTATCCAAACAGGGCATCTCCCGTCGGATCATGGCTAGGGTACACTATTGTCAGAAATCTGATGTTGCTGTTATAGTGAGGTGAAGCTCCTGGGGTCTATTTATAGTTACTCTCATCAAAACATATCTGTGTTAAATGCCAATAGCGAAGACAATAAAGAGCAAAACAGGATAGGAAAAAACACACAATTCATATTTTATTTCTGAGTAAAAACAGCAAGAAATGTCATTTCATATGGAGGTAAAAACCATTCTCTTCTCATTTATGGCTCAAAAAGTGTGAATTCATTTTCTCTCAAACTTGGCACATGGCTTTCTTGTGAGGTCAAGATGACATTGTGCTACCAATTTTATATGTGATGACAATTTGAGCTCTCGCTGAATTAGTTAAATTATCATTGTCCGGGCTAAATTTCATGAAGAAAACTAAGGATAGGATTTACGCTATGAAGAATATTTTCAGATATTAGAGTAATTACCGATGTTTGGACACAGTGCATGCTCATTAATTAGCACAGATATTGCTTCCTCGGTGTCAAATTCATGTTGACTGGACCATCAGTTTTTGTGAGATTTCGTTGGCCAGGGAGTCATAGTAAGAAACAGTGCAATAATCTAGGGGGTTTTACCGCCCCTTGAGGGAAACAGAGATGTAAGCAGACTAAGCTTAAAACATCATAGGAGGCACTGACCCTTTCCAGAAGTTGCAATGCACATAACATGGTGTGCAACTTATCCCCTTTGGATTTCTATGCAGTACTGCACACCAAAGTGCTGAATGGTGCATTCTTCTCCCTCAAAGATGATGATCTTAGGACAACTGTCACTTTGGTAGTACCAGTAAAAGTTGTTTGAGACCAGATTTCACCCATGTCTCTTTGATATCTTTATACCTGATCCTACACATTTTTTTTTTGTTTCGGATTTTTTATCTTGATGCACAATTATGAGGAACTAACAACACATTCTGATCTAAAATGAGGTAACTTTATACCTTAATAGGAAATTCGAAAAGCCTCTGTAGGATCATGCGTAGCGGTGCCCAAGAGANGCACGTAACGACACTATCAAACTTTAATGAGTAGTTCTGAAACAATGTGAGAAAATGAGACGGCTCGGAGATCTAAATTGTGACTTGAGTGTGTAATGTTAAGGTCTAAGGATTCGGACACCTCAGGAAAATGGCTGCTAAGGTACGCATCCAGCCATCCATTCTGGAAAATGTCGAGCATGAAGAGAGAGAGAAAAAGAGAGAGAGAGAGAGAGAGAGAGAGAGAGAGAGAGAGAGAGAGAGATGGAAAAGCAGACTGGAATGATTTCATAATACGAAAGTCCCTCCCCTCCCCTCCTTGCAAAGAATAAAAGGTCTATAGAAGCATGAGTCGCTGTAGTGACGTATCCCTATTAGAGTACATACCTCTGTGTCTCCAAAGAGACATATTTTTGGCTCAGCTCAAAATGGTGGCATTGGTGTAGACATCGTGCTACCTGCTTTGAGAGTATGGGCTTTTGATGCCAAAGAGGCTTTTTGAGATATCTGGGAATTAGCTGTTTGTGGCTTCTATACTTGACCGTGTTTTTATTTCTCTCAATCCTTGAGCATATCAGTTCTGACGTTCTTGCTGAAGCAGTTCAGCACTGATAAAATAACAGTTTGAGTTCACTGATCAACCTCTACCGGCTTGATCTCACTACATTCACTGTAACATTGTTTCTGCCCACTCCTAGTTGTTGATATCTGACACAGTGCTGTCGATTCAAGGCACGTCCTGGGTGTGAATGGAGGGGAAAGGCAGGATGGGATTCTTATCTAAATTCAATCGCAGATTTCAAATCACATGGAGCCTTATATTTTCTGATTTTAATGAAAACAGAATGTTATACTGCATAGAAACTTTGCAGTTCACTACTTTATTGTCTCTCCCAACGTTGCGATAAGGAAAACCGATATAAAAACGTCTAGTATCAGAAAGATGGAAGCACCTCCATCTAAGTGAGGTAATTTTCAACACCACTTAAAGGCGAGATTTGCCTTCTTACTGTAACTATCGGATAGCATAACTTTAAAACATAATGTTGACCCAAGGGATAGATTCTGGAATGACCTTTTCGAAAGATGAGCTTTATTTTGAAATATTAACCTCAAGCCACATGACCAAGGCCGATTCAAACCACTGGGCAGCTTGGGCAATTGCCAAAAGGTCTAGCACCTTTCAAGGACCCAATGGACTCCATGTCTGTCTGTGACCCATGAATCTCATTTCCGTCAAAGAGGGGCATCGCGGCAATATTGTTGTCCAAGGTCTCGTCTCCATATTGATCAAACTCAGCCCATGACCTTTATAGACTGGGTCTTTTTTCTGCTGAATACTGTCAACGAGTGCCAATCTCCGACAGTGTCGCTATATTATTAATGTACCTAATGCGATTTAAGTTTGAGATCTATAGGGTGTATCTCGCATTTTTTATGAATTTTTTTTTTAAAAATCACTTTTATTTTCGTTTTGCACTGACTTCGACGAATCTTTCCCATAGCTTGGATGCAATGCCCCGAAAAATGCCAGTCTGACTTAATCGGCTCAAGATGGTTTCGGACTGCCAATAACATGGCGCATATTGTTACACAATCCCAGATCTCCAGCGTCAGTTGTTTCATGCACATATGACATTGCGAAATATTTCTGTATGTACTGCACCCCTGAGAGCATATTGAGAGAATATGCGCCACACTTTTTGACAGGCACTTGTACAGACACCTCACAAAGATACCAGACAGCTAATATTCCTAATCGACATGAACCAATAACGGATTTTCGCACCAAACAATGTCAGTAACAAAAGCCGATAAAACTTTCTCTTCTTTCCGCCGCTCATTATTTTCTAACTCAGCAGATTAAGATCTATTACACTCACACCACATTCATCACCAGATCGCTTTGCTCTGTTCAATTTACGAAGCTGAGAGAGTTTTTGGCATCTCCTGGGAAATATGTAGTTTGGCGTTTATCGAGGTATTGCATTCAAGAGATGTCCTGTCCTTGGGCCAGTGGGAATCTAACCTTCGGCTTTCGACTGACTGCTGACTATGGTAGAAGTTTAGTCCAGTCTGAGTCGCATACAAGTAAAGGGCATCATTTAAACAATAGACATAGCAAGTCACAAATCTAGTTACATTGGCCTGTGTTTGCTGACTGATCGTTTACTTTCAGAAGCGAAATTTGAAGACAGAATCTCACAACTATTTGCTTACACTAGAGGTGAGCTTCATTGAAGTCGACTATATTAGAACGGTCTATTCCCATTCCATCAACTCACCCAAAAGTGTTGCAGGGTCTGGGTATGAGGAATCAGTTGTCCGTCATTGTCGACAGAAACGGTGTCTGGAGCATTGAGCAATTTTACAGTCTTTCTCAGGATTATGATAGCTGGTTTATCCTCTGTGGAACCAGAATGTGCAGTGTAGCGAGGTAGTGAGCAAATCACCCTAGAATGGTCCTAAGACCAAGTATAACCTAGACGCACTAAGCGTAATGACAATTCTATTTGTGTTTATTTGTTCAACAGATGAGGTTTCTAACATGCCACTGATGTCTCTCTTCCACCCTCTCTGGTGGAACCGAAATAGAAACAGCAAGAGTAAATGAAAACAGAGGGAATTATCGCAAGCCGAAGGCAAATGCTCGGAAAACCTCATCACTTAGAATACACCTGCTTGTCGCTTTGAGCAATGTTCGTGAATGTGCATGTTAGCGCAGTCTCTGGGAAGCAGGACAGGAATATCCATGGAGCAGATGACGTAATTGCCCCAGGGTGCTCTACTGACGGGATTCGTTTCTCTCAAGGACTCATCGAAACAGCGCCCATTAGGGTTCAAAGGTCAACATTTTGTGTTTGCTTACATAATAATAACTTTTTAAAAATCTTTTCATCGCTGTCGAAAACAAAACAAAAAAAAAAACCAAACGAAAATACGACTTTATTTACCCCGTAGGGAAATTGTATTACAATGGTATACAAGGTTATACTTCTCATTCATAATACAAAAACATACTATATATATTTAATATTACAAATGAAATACATAACAAAGTCATTGCTAGTCGCCAGCGGTGCAGTTCCCTGGTTCCCCCAGCTCTAAAGCCAGGTACTCATTTACACCTGAGTCGAGCGAGGAAATGGAAGTGAAGTGTTTTTCCCAAGGACACTACAACGGAAACTGTCCAGCCAGCGAGTCAAACACATAAATCTTAGACTTGAAAGTCTTCAGTTTCTGAATACGACTCACAAACCGCACGGCCACCCTGCCTCCCACGCTGTCGTAGGTGATTTGATTGTGGTAATTTTAAAACATTTATCCTTCAATGCTTCTCGGCATCCGTGTTGTTAATACTTTCAAAAGCTAAACAGACAATCACTTTTTTCGTGTCCTTGAGCCTCGAATTAAGCAAATTCGGCCCTGTAGCTAGACTAGGATGCGTCTAAAGGCTTCAGAAAATGAATGTACATTTTCACTACTTTGCTTGTAAACTGAAGCCATTCTATTCGTTTATTAAGGCTTACAATTTAGGGAGTAAAACAACCAACACCGCCGAAGTATGAAAGCATCATATCACTGCCCGAGATTAATAGTGTCGTAAGTCAATAAATGACTTTCAGGACTTATGACAATATTATTTCCGGGCGGCGAAATAGTCAGGGAATGTCTAGATGTTTAGACTGTTACTGTAGGTTCAACTAACGTAGCGTCATCGGCATATTTGCTTCTCACCTACTCACTTCTTCCTGTCTCAACCCTCATGAATACTCCTTTGTGCTAACCATAGCTCTCGCTAGATCTAAGCCGTCGTCTTTGCCTAATGTTAACGAATAAAATACCGTGGTATCTCCCTCCAATTAATCCGTTCTCTCTTTGTCTTTGACACCTGCAAGGAAATTTATCCATCATGTCATACAAAGACGTCATACATGGATCATAACTGGAGTGGCAAAGGAAGAAATGCTGGATCACAGAGACAGAGCTCGATGACACATTCCACGACCCATCACAAGACTTGACGATAGCTATAGACGACATACGTTTTAATATGGAGACATGTCTATGAATGTAATGAGAAAGACTTTGCAAAAGAATAAAATGAGGAAGATCCCGTCACCTCATGAAAGAACAAACGATGATGAAGAGACAATAAAAAAAAAAACCTCTTTAACTATTCTGGGAGAATCAAGCCTTTAATAAATTCTGCTCTCGAAACTAGGGATATTTTGAGTTCGTCTACTTAAAAAAAATTCTAAGAATTAGAGCAATCATTATTATTTCTTACACCGACACTGTCCATTATTGCCTCATAATGAATCGTCCACATATAAAGTGCATTAAACATACTCCAGTTTCCCCATTGGGAAGGACAAAGATAAATCTTCATCCTTCTGGCACACTTTTATGCCGGCAACATTTTTTAAAGCTGGGCAATCTGGTCATTACCGTAATAAGACAACCTGCGTTTACGAACGGCTGTGAAAACTGCCTCGACTGAGATGGATTTACTCTGTATATTTCAAATACCAGACGATTTAATAAATTTCTTAGCTGTAAACTTCGTAGGGATAGTAAACTAGCGATCCGCCGCAAAGTTTCTATGCATTATGAACTGTTTTACTTGTAAATTGTGGGAAAAAATAGCGCTCCCAGATGATTCGTGCGATTCGGTTTTAAAAAGTAAAATGTCCCATCATGCCTCCCGTCTCCTCTTTTGTACTCCAGACGGGCCTTTAAAGAAATGATCGCAATGTTGGTCAGTGCGTGAAACTTATTTTAATGTAGACCTATTATTTCTCATAAAAGCATTGAGACATAAATCTCAGATGTATTGAGGGTGAAAGGGCTACGGCTGCAGAGGGCATTTAAATTTGGGATTTGGAGGAAGTTTTGAAAAAAAAATTAGAAAACAAAGAGAGAAGGACGATACAGAAAGAAAACATAGAAGAACTAAGGAAATGAAAAGGGTATTAACAGCTCAAACTCTTGTTTTGCGTATGAGTTAGACTCTAGTCATTTAACATGGACTGGATTCTTGCTTTTTCAAAGTGATATGACTGCCATATCTCAGAATTTGACGATCAGACAGTTTGGGTGTAAGAAAAGGGGAGATGGTTGAAGTATGGGTTAGGCGACATATAAATCACCAATTGGATGTTTTAGCCCGTTAAACACCACCTTGACCTTAATTCAGGTTTTGATGCGTTTTGACTCAAAATCTGGGATCTCTAGCTTCAATAATCCAATAGTGCGATAGGAAACTGAGAATTATTTTTGCATGTACTGTACCCATAAGAATACATAATATTTGATTATTACACACATTTCTTTGATAGGCACTTGTCCAGGCCTTCACAAACTTAAGAGAAGGCTAGATTTCTTAACCGACATGAGCCTGTGTCGGATTTCCGCACTATGCAATATCATTGACAAAACCCAAAATAATATTATATTGACCGCAGCTCAAGCAGTTCTTACACGAGAAACTAAAATCTATAGAACATCATATCGCAGTCACCAGTGAAAACTACTTTAAAAACAAAAGATGTTGCTTAGTGCACTTTTACGAAAAAGGAACTTTCTTTTTTTTAGCTTGCCTCTCTTGTAAAACTTTGGATTGGGGCGTTTTTGCGGAGCCTTGCACTCAAGCGGTAAAATACGCTCTTGAAACAAGGTGCCTGAGGTGTCCTTTGCAGCTGGATCCTTGACCGGCTTTCGAAAAGTGCACCTTTTCCAAACCTAACAAGCACCCTCAATTGTCGAGGCTTTGCTCTATTTATGGAAATTTTGTGCTGATCAGAATCACTCGCTGCGTTTGGTAAAGATTGTGGCTTGACAAGACAATATTATACATTATGGATACATGATTATAGCAATCATAGGCGGATGGAGTACATTGTCGGCGTGAGAGGAGAGGAAGGGAGGGGAGGGGAGGTTAGGATCAGAGGGGACATTTGAGAACTTGCGCATTAACGATGGAATCTTTTCACATCGTAAGAATTACATTTAGTGTATCGGTGCTGAATGCATCCTTCAACAAGCAGAATTTGTGTACTTCTTACGATGGTAAGAGATCCTATCATGAATGCGCAAGTTCTCTATTTGTCGTCATAATGAACTCTACTCGTTTGTCTGGCTCAGATCCTGACCCCTCCCCTCCCCCCCCCCCCCAAAAAAAAAAAAAAAAAAAACAAAACTACCATCAACTTTCGCTTTCAAATTATTACCACTTTATTTTAATTTTGACGGACTTGACAGGAAGTAAAGACACAGAGCCACTTTCTGATAATAGAAACCGGGGGCAATTTGCTTATAACTGATTTTTTCGGGGTTTCCCGTAGTCATTGCAGTCGCCAAAGTTACGCGCCATTGTGCACACGGCCGCTATGGGTGATTCGATTATATACAATCATGATGTCCTGCAACGCGTATCCCTGCGGCTCTTTTTTTTTCTTTCTCTCTTTCTCTCTGTAGGTCTATCTCTGTATATCTCTCTTTCTCTTTATATGCCTCTCTCTTTAAGTCTCATCCTCTCGTTCTCCCCAGTCTTTTTTTTTTTTGACCTTTTATCGCCGATCTCATTCTCCCTTCTTCTCAGGCACTTGTCCACTGACAGTGACCTTGTTCTGTCTTATGAATGTCTTCTTGGTATGTCACTGTCACCTCTTCCTCTCTCAGTGCCTCTTTATCTGATCTGTTTGCAAGAAAAAACGTCTGTTATTTTTTTCCGTCTCCCTTCCTTCCTTTGTCTTCTTTTCTTTTTCTGTTCTCTCTACATGGCATCATTTCTGGACATTCACTTTTTGCCTTCTTATTTTTATTCTTTCAGTAAATCCGAGGATGTACAAGATTTATTACCATCTCTCTGCGTCTTTTTTAGTGTCAAAAACTAAATTCCTTCTCTTCTCTTGTTTTGTTTTTTCCCTCATTGTCTCGCCCCTCTCCCCCTTCTTCTCTTCTTTTCTCTTCTCTTCTCTTCTCTTCTCTTCTTTTCTCTTCTCTTCTCCTACCCGTAGATGCCACACAGAAAAGTATGCCTTTACTAATACATACATAATACAGAATGACCCAACCTTTTTTCGCTAAACGGAGGGAAATGGGGAGAGGAGCTCATAAAAACAACCTTATTTACTGTACTTTACAAATCACTAAAGTAATTGTTCTCGGAATATTTTTGAGACGGTCAGAATGTCTTTAACTACACCCGAACTTGAGCTAGACTAATATTTTTAAACTGTCTGCACTCTACAAAATGTGTAGATAGACCATTCCTTTCTATTCTAGTTACTAATAATGTTTGAAACAATAGTTATCTTTAACAGACCAGAAGGCTTTAACGCAACCCGGTTAATTGCAAATTCTGTTTAATCGTAAAAGTTTTTCCTGATGTTACAGAATATTACATTTTCTGTATCAACGTTACTGGATAATCGGAATCCTTATCAGTCATACTTCCTTACGCTCGAAAAGAGTTGTGATTAACCGGAGTTGACTATACCTCTTATTGTGAAATCCACTGAATCAGGCAAGTTTTCACCACAATATTTGCTTCGCAAATTTACACAGTAGTCTTGGGTACCATAAACGCAAGATTCTGTATTTCTTTTTCTGGCTTCGAAGTCTTGGAAAGCGATGTGCACTTTTACAATTGTCCACTTTGGACGATCAGATAGACTCCCTTAATTACGTACATTATTTACACCGACGGTTAATTTTAGAATCAGCTTGAGTCTGGCTTGACCTTAGCCCCCTTTCTGCGTCAGTGAATTGATTTCGTCATAACATATTGTATCGATTTGTATCCCTTCATCCTTGAAACAAGTCTGACGTTGAGAGTCTTTACATTGCCGAGTGGGTTTTTTTTTTAAGTGGGTTGATGGAGAGGGGGTGGTGGTTTTGTTTGTTTTTTTATTGAGAGGTGGAGGAGGGTGTTGTGGGAGGGAGGACGTTGGATGGAACATGTGTTATAGATGTAAGTTTCAAGTTTGTTTATTTAGGCGAAAGCCAACCACGTAAGCCAACCTAACACAATATAACATAATGTCATATCATTTCAAAAGAATGAATGAAAAAGGAAAACAAACAAAACATAATCATATGCACAACTGTCACTTACATTTAGTAACTGACATCTCTGTCTCTTTCTCTCTGTGTGAATCTCTCTGTCTTGCTTTCTCACTTAACTTTCTCTCTCCCTATCTCACACTCTCTTTCTCTCTCACTCACTCACTCACTCTCCCCACCTAATGTTAACAGTTTCAACTACAACTTCTACAAACATACTCTTACATCAGACACATCTATGTATTCTTACAATTGCCATTATTTCTTAAACTCTTCCCTTCCCTCTAAACACTAACAAGCCTCCCAACCTCCCGTCACTGCAAAAGTAAGTCGGTATTCGAGATATTCAGATGCTTTAATAATCGTGATTTCGGTAAGGATTATGCAAATAATCAACATTGTCCATTGAAGCGGTTGGCAAAGTTCGAGTATAGTTATAACCTTCAAGAAATTACTGACGACAAAACAGGACAGAGGACTTTCGTAAAACAAATGGTGCAGAGAAAAAGAAGCTCATCTTTGTTGGAAGGACGGCAGGGATAAAAAATGACTACTTTGTCTGGAACTGATGCAGAAAAAATGGCTTAAATCTTACTTTTATAGAATTAATGAATGGACGTCTTGCAGAACTGAAGAAGAAGAAGAAGAGGATCTTTGTCTTCAAAAATAAAGGCAGGAAAGGAGGGAATTTCTTCAGGCAATAAAGACAGAAAGGATGCTCGTTTCTTTTCAGACAGAAAAAGACAAAAAAAGAAGCCAGGATTGCCTGCAAGAAAGGACATATATTTTAGAAAGAGTGTCTCCGGAAAGCGAAAGAAAAAAAAGGAGTTGTCTTTTAAGAAAAAAAAACATTAAAGAAAGCGAATATTGGAGCGAAAAAAATGGGATGATCGTGTGGAAAAATAAGGACAAAAAAGAAAACATATTGTCGTAAGGACTAAGAAAAGGGATTATTGTAATCATATAAGAAAGAAGATCACAAAATAAAGCATATTTTGGGAGAGAAAAGCAGAAACAAAATTTGTTTTGAAGAGAGACTGACTGGCAAGAGCATGTGTCTTCAGGAAGGAAGGCACGGGAAAAAAAACAGGCAGGTCTTCATGAAACGCTAAGTCGAAATGCCACTCATCTTCCCAAAATAAAGATGGCAAAGAGATTTCCCTGATGAAACGGGTATATCAAATAATTTGGACTGGGGCCTGGATGCCTCTCTATAAATGCAGAATTAATAAGTGAGTGAGCATCAAGGAGGGAGATGGCTCTCTGCTGAGATGAATTAATCAAGCGAGCGATGACACTTAATATGCTCACGCTAGAGTACATGCGATTATGTCTGCCTAAGGCCAGGGCACGGCACGATTTATTAAGGGCGATGGTGTTGGTGGTGGTGATGTTGGTGGTGGTGATGTTGGTGGTGGTGATGGTGAGGGGAGGGCAGTGGTGGTTGTAATATTGGTTGTGGTGATGGCGATAGTGGTAGTAGTGGTTGAGGGTGGTGGTGAGGATAATGATGCTGGTGGCTGTGGTACTGGTCGTTGTGGGGCAAAAGTGGTGATGGTGATCGTACTGGTTGCGGTGAGGTGATGGTGGTACTGGTGGTGATGGTGGTGGTGAGAGTGGAGGTGGTGGTGAGGGAGGTTATGGCGGCAGTGATGGTGATAGTAGTACTGGTTGTTGTGAGGTAAACAGTGGTAGTGGTGGTGATAACGGTGGTGTTGAGGGTGAAGGTGGTATTGGTGAGAGTGATGGTGGTGGTTGTGGTATTGGTCGTGGTGAGGGCGATAGTGTTAACGGTGGTGATGGGAGTCTTGAGGGTGGTGGTGGTTATGGTACTGGTTGCGGTGAGAGCGGTGGTGGTAGTGGTGATGGTGGTGATGCTGGTGATGGTGGTGTTGAGGGTAAAGGTGATGTTAGTGAGAGTGATGGTGGTGGTGGCGGTAGTGGTGGTGGATGTGGTGGTAAAGGTGGTAGTGGTGGTTTTGGTGAGGGTAATGTGGTGGTGGTGATGGTGGTGGTGATGATGATGGTATGGTGAGGGTATTTATGATGTATGGATGGTGGTAATGATGGTGGTGAAATGGTGTTGCTGTCAGTGGTAACGGTGGTGATATTGGAAGTGGTGGTGGAGTTGGAAGTGCACATGTTCGTGATGCTGTTGTGCTGTTGGTAGGGGTGTTGGTGTTGAAAGTGATATTGGCAATGGTGATGATGATGATCATGACGGAGAGGATAAAAGTGGTGTTAATGTGGTTGTAGCAATGATGGATGGCGATGGTGTTGGTGCTGTTAAAATAATTTAAAATTTCTGTTGTGACAGCGGGAACAACCCTGATAGCTAGTAGATATAGCAGTAGTTACGTGGAAATAGAAGGGAAAATGTGGAGGGAGGTAGGAGGAAGGCGGGAAGGGGGGAGTGGGTAGAAGCAAAAGTACTCGCAGAGATTGCAGTCGTCTCAATTTGAATGGGTGTTTGTTATTGTTGTACTGGCTGTGGTAGTGGTGGGCGTTGTAAAATCTCCGCAGTTGTGGTGGAAGCTGTTGCAACACCACTATTCAGAAATCACCAACACCAACAGCAACACCAGTAGCGGCAGCGCGAGAAAGAAAGAACCCAATACAGCCGATGTCATAAACTTCCAAAACACATCAATCAAAGCAAGCATAGGATTTACCCACACCTACACACGGGTCACAGAAACCTCATTAAGTCTCCTACTAGACCAAGCCATGACCCCATCGACCCGGAGAAGCATGAATCAGGAGACTTTTAGGAAGGGACACCAGGCTATTGTTGTCTTGTCCTAGAAAGAGACAGGATCATTGGATACCGGGTGCTAATTGAGGTGAGCTGACATCTCATAACAGTACATTTTGTCTCCGTTTAATCGCAAACCCAAGGATCATGGAGAAAGTGACGATTAAGCAGAGGGTGCGAATAAGTTGAGTGGTTTGTTACAAACTTGTCATTTTCTGTGTCTGAAAAAAAAATGCGTTGCAGTTAAGAGGACAAATACAGTTACGTATTTGCGATTATCTGGAGTCGGTAGGTGTTTGGATGCTGTGAAAGATAAAGTCTGATTTGAATGAGGTTTACCCGATAACATCGAGTTCTACCAGAAGGGGAAAAAAGCCCTTTATATTCGATTGCATGGGAGGAAATTCTCTTGTTTCCAGTTGACCTGTGTCTGTTAAGCCTCCATAAGGAAAAATGCTTATTTAATACAGTTAGAAGAAGAGAAGACATATATGGATGTTTCAGAGAGATTATAGACAGAGAATTTCTTTATGTTTCTCATTCATTACAAAGAATAAAAAATATATGTAGTGAGGATCGAACATCGAAATCTTGGTTCTTAAGCCTAGTGTTCTGACCACTGAGCTATTAAGCCATTAGAGTACTCGGCGCTAGAAATCTGTATTATACTGCACGATGAATAATAAGTAACATTACAGCTGCTATGTTTATCCGTCCTTGTAACAAGTTACTGTGGGTAGCAGATTCCCGCACTGGACACATATACGCACTTAGAATGGATCTAGATTTACATGTATGAAAAAGAAACTTCACATAAAAAGAATTTGATCTTCCTCTACTCAAATTTTCAGTTTTCTGGTCTTCTTTGGGAGCACCCAGAACTCAGTGACACTCTAAACCCCCCTTCCCCCCCCCCCCAAAAAANCCCCCCCCCCCCCAAAAAAAAAATATGGATCCCATGCAAAGGTCACACATTCTCAAACACAGAAATAAACAGTTCACATCGTAGATTTATGATTTATGAATAGAAATCAGAAGTTCCAAGAAAGTTTACAGTAAGATAGAGTTAACGAAACAGGGAAGGAGACAGGGAGAGAAAGAAAGATAGGAAGAGATTGAAAGTGGGAGAAGGAGGAAGCGAGAGAGAGGGATAGTAATATGTAAAATGTGAAAGAGTCTGCGGTGATGGAAAGCTGCGGATAAAGTATAAGATTCTTATTCACTTAGTGCAGACGTTATGCAAATAAATCTCTGGTCATACACAATTCAATACCCAAAATGAAATAGAGTCTCAGAATAATAAGTGGTAAGAAGAGGAGACCTTTTAAGACCTACATCTAGACGACAGTTTTCAACCTTCACCGGAAGGCCTAGATTTTTCGTAAAAACTGTTTAACCTACCCAAGAGGAAAAATCCTTACGAGTGGCAACTCTGTTTCTGCCGCCTTTGATTGTGCGGTTGTTATTGCTGTCGTGCATATTGAAGATTATTTTGCTCGAGGGTGTAGACTATGTGTCTCCGCGGTTTTAATGACAGACACGAGAAGAGATTACTCGGAAGTTTCGAGTCATACTGGAATGAATTTTCAAAAA
>JAWQUT010000469.1:419264-437272 GCA_033807755.1 Ellobium chinense
GACGTGGGAATCGAACCCAAGTCTACAACTATTTCAATCTTCTTGGTCACGTCTTCAACAGGGCCTCGCTTAATTACCCTAGCGTCTTAAGGGGCCGGCCAAAAATTAATTTCTTATAGATCCTTCCACGCCGTTTGCAGATAACTTGCAAGAAAAAAAAAGGCTTCCCCCTGCCCGCAAGGACGTGGATTTCCACACTAAACACAGTCCGGCAGTTACAACAAACAGTATAATCATTTCAGTCTCGTTGAAGGGCTTCGAGACCAAAGAGATTATATCAGTTGGCAGCATTTTTGCTTTTTAAAATGTATTTTGTTTCTCTCAACTAACAAAACAAAGCTATAAACAATCTTTGTTATTGTCCTTACCGAGACACAGAATTAATACATACATGTGGAACCGCACCAGAAAACACGGATCACGTTCTACAGCACTATCCCAGGAACGACCATCAGAGAGGGAAACTCACTGGCCTGAAGGCTCGGCGCTTCACTTTAAACTCCATGGGACGATAGAGGCTCTGAGGCACACAGCATGATTTATATAGATCACTGACCACCTGATATGATGCGTCTGACTCAAGGAATGCAAAAAGAAGAAAAAGAAATTGCCCTTAAATCTTTACACTAATATCAAAATTTTACGATTAGAGTAAACTGGTGTGATTTCCTATAATATTTCACATGCAAAACGAAGTCTCATGCCAGAGAGGATAACGCATATTGAAGCGGAAATCTTCAAGCACAAGTTAAAATTAAGTTAGCATTCGGGGGAGAATTGTGAAGATTAAATTGAAATTTGATATAAGGTTTAAATGAAAACCGATGACAGTCAACATCTATGCACCTAATTGAGTGGTATGTTTGGAATATCATTTGCTAGTGTCGCAGCTTGGAATTAAGATATTCCATCATAGCGGTGGTTCTGTAATTAAAAGGTCACTTTTCCCGCAAGTTTTAAAATTTATTAGTAGCAGGGTGGACAGACTGACAGGCAGGCAGGCAGGCAGGCAGGCAGGCAGGCAGGCAGACGGACGGACGGGCGGGGTGAACAGAAGACGGATGGATGGAAGGAAGACAGACAGACACACAGACAGACAGACAGACAGGCAGGCAAGCAGGCGGTTAGACAGGCAAACGACTAGACAGATGGACAGAGAGCTGGACGGACGGACAGAAATGGAAGAATCGACAGAAACAGACAGACAGGCTAGCAGACAGGAAGGTAGGCAAATGAATGGGGTAGACGGAGGGATGGGTAAACAGACAAACAGACATACAGACAGACAGAAAGACGGAAGGCAGACACACTGAGAGACAGACAGATAAACAGACGGACGGTGAGGCATAGAGAGAAAGACGGACACACAGAGAGACAAGAAAAGAGACAGGCAGCTAGGCAAAAGCTTCCTCCATGATACACTCGTGTACACAAAGCACTGCAAGCCTTCTTTACCAAGAAAAACTAGTCTGTATCCCAGCTTATTAAATGATTTGTATCTGGGCGTAGCAAATATTCCTGTGTGTGTCTCCAGGTAAACTATCAACAAACAAGTTCATATTACCTGTGATATCAATAGGGCAGGTCTTCAAAATGAAAACATCCGATAGAGACCCCCTCTTGGCTCCTGTTAACTTGAAAGGTGATTTTGATTAGAAATCCTGTTCATGGCAATAAAGCGTGGTGGTTTCGTAAGCTGCGGGGCAATAAAGATTGCATAAACATAATAAACGTATTTGCCATTACAAAAAGTTATAAGCATCTTTATATTCATTCTAAATAACTTCATCTTTTGCCAGCCTAGTGCATCAAGAAAACATCAATCGTGTGAGAAGAGATTCCACCGTGTGTTATCAAAATAGTGAGCGTTGCTGGAGGAAGGGGAGGTCATCCTTTCGCCGACATTAAGTCATGAAGAGTTACTTGTTACTATCAGTGAAATGCGTTTGATGTTAACTCAAGATTCGATTCTATATGCCTATTAATGATATTAATTTTACGATACTCTTTGCTTAATAAATATGTAATATGATGTATATGTATATATATATATAATATACATAATGTAAACATAAACAACATTTAACTCCTCAAGGCATCAGAGCTGATATTTAAATGCGTGTGTTTATAAGTCAAATAATCTCAAATTCCATGCATTTTTCCAACTCATTTGTAAGAAACATATTCACATTCCGGTACATAACACACACAGGATCTAAATTCTTCCCCACAGAACGTTTAGCACACTTGAGTACCATGTTTGACAAGATTTCAAAGTACTACATAACTCTCAATACAGTGTGTTTGATTACTCGTTTGTCGGCAAACATCATATCGGCGAACCGTAACGCGTCTGAAGAGAAGGCGTTGCTTACCAACCAGTGCAGTGGCCGTATTCATAATCTATATGTTAATTAACGTACTGCATTACCTACAGTGAATACTATTTATTGTTTAGGGATTATTCAAGTGATTACTGCACTAGACTAGTTATTGTTCTCTAATTTGCTTTTTCGGATAGCTGAGCAAACAAGCAAACAAACAAACAAACAAGCAAGGGCAAGGACAGTTTGCCACTCACAATTTTTTTTTTATTTAACCGGGGATGGAAAACGGTAAAATAATGTATACTTGTATTTTGGTTCTGGCATCTTACGATGCTTTGTTTTACACGGCAGTACGGATAGGATAGGATAAGATAAGGGAGACATGACATTCTAATCATACAGAAACTCAATTGCCGAGATATTTCCTTTAAGAACAGCTATAATTATGGCCAACCTAATCTTATCACTTAATTTTTATCTTTGCTATTCATTTCTTGGCATGCACATTATGTTACTTGATTGTCCATTAATTTTTTCTGCGTGTGAAAAGCTGTCGGAATACGTCTCTGTATCTGCTGCTCATGTGATAATAAATGAAAAAATTCATTGACGAATTCACCGACTCGAGCAGAAAGCCAAAACCAGAAAGTATGACGAGGGTGTTTCGATATCTACCGTCAATCGACAGACCAGGTACCATCAGCATAGCGATAAACGTGATACACAATGGAGTGAAACAAGCGATGAAAAGCGACGAAATCATGACGACCATTTTGGTCACTCTACGGTCACGGTCAGCCATGGTCTCCGCATTTACAGACGCCGCGCACTTCATCCGCCACTTCTCTTTGCCTTTCAGCTTGACCACAAGGGTGATGGTGCTGACAATGACAGTCATGAAAGCGACGAACGGCACCAGGAGGTTGTTAATGGTGAAGATGAATTCTTCCACAGTGGCACGGTCTTCAGTGTAGACTAAGCCCAGCATGGTTCTGTTCCTTTGCGGGAAGAATTTCAGGCCGAATCTGTTGGCGTAGTAGATAGGAAGTACGCTGAGGATGAGGATGGTGAAGATGGAGACCACGATGACTGTTACTCTCCTCGGAGTGATGATGGTTTTCACCTGAAAAACATTTTGGACATGTCAGAGGGTGATAGTAAGGGACGTTTAAGTTTCAGACTTAATTTGTGGAATTTTGAGAAAGAACTAACATTGGTTTGTGAACAATCAGATGCACGTATAGGAATTTATACTCAAAAGAACATTAGAAGCAAGAATAGGATGATGGCAAAATGACACCCAAATAATATTAAAGCTAAGTAGCTGAGAGCTGGAAAATGACCAGCGTCTGCATTAAAGCTATGCCATTTCAAGCCACAGACGTGGGAGAATAGATAATAGTTACCACGCGATGTATTTGTGTTTTGCTTTTTTACAGAATATGATCGTATGCTAAAAGAATGATTATCATGTTTATTTGTTAATGAACAATAATAGAAAGGCTTAGCTTGCATCTACGAGCTTTAATCAAGCATAAGTAGGGTGAAACAAACAATAAACGAACAACTGCAAAATCCATGTCTGCCTTTAGAAGAACTGAATTTAGCGAAACTTGGTACTAAGGAAACAGATGCATTGTAATCCGGATTTTGTTATGTCAGCTGGTGGTAAGTTATTGTTGTTATTGTTCGTATTGTTGTTGTTATTGTTGTTGCTGATGTTGATGATGATGATGATGGTGTTACTTTTCTGATAATAATGCAAAGTCTGAAGTTTAAAATATCCAGCAGTTCTCAAAACATTACTGTGGACTTAAGTGGTCTATAATGCCTGCTTAGAGCATCAAAAAAACCCAAACCTTCAAAGGCATGGTTATACACAGACATCTCTCGAGGGTGATGAGGGCCGTGATGCAGCTGGTAACACGAGTAAACACGACATGGGGCCAGCCCGCTGTCAAATAGGAGATCTCGATTGTGTCGAATGTTACGTTGGCCTCGTGAAACGCTGGATTCAGGCAGAGATTTGTCCATATTAGGGTCACCACACAGCCCAGGTCCGAAACAGATAACCCTGTGGAGTATATGAAGTCAATAAGCTAATACTGATCCGGTAAATGTGCAAGACCTACTATGTAAAATTTAAGACATCAGCAGCTTGGAGCAGCATGGAGTAGCATGCCCTAATGGTTGCGGCGCTGGACTACTGATCTAAAGGTGATGGGTTCAATTCCAGACCACTAACACGTTGTGAGTGCTTTGGGAAAACGGTATATTTATATTTTCTTCGATCACCAACCTATTAACGAGGTAACAGGCCATAGCCAGTGAAAAATATTTTTCGGCTGATAGAAATCATAGTCTGCAAGTGACAGCGGCACTGTAGGCTCCTTAGGGAGCTGAGAAAGTCCAAGAATGAACCGGTCTGCTGTGATAATAATATTGTGATGTCACTTGAAAGACCATTAGGTGAGATTTGAAAACCGCATTATTAGTGTTATTATGATTATTATTATTATCATCATCATCGTCATCATCATCACTATCATCATTGTTATACCAAATTCCTTTTGAAATACATTGAATAAGCGCTTGAGAAATTAAATATGGCAGAACAAACCCGTTGTCAAAATTCCAGAGTGTTTCATGACGAATGTATTATCACTTGATGCTTAAGGTAAAGTAGACAAAATATAGGGATTTGAAATTACATTTTGTGTCGAGATAGTTCGTTTGAAAGAACACGACAAATTAGATAGACTAATTAATTATTTATTTAAAAATATATAAAATTGGCATATATCTATCTTGCAGAGGATCTACTAGCATGTAAACACGAAAGCACTTTAAGAAGACATGCGCTGACTTTAGATATTGCAATGAAAATTTAAAGCAAATCATTCATACCCAAGAAACTAACGTTGACCGGGTCTTTAAAGCCTTGCTTGACAAAGCAGATGATGTTGATGATGTTTGTGATAGCCCCGAATATGTCGACAAGTTCACAAATAAAAGAGAAGCTGATCCACTGGAAGATGACCACAGCTTCATCACTGACCACATCAGCCAGCATCTCCTGTGTAACAAACGTGTCTCGGGCGTTGGTGTCCTTTGCTGTCATCGAAACTCTAGATGTGTTCATCAGTTGTAGGAATGTAGCCATGAGTGTCTAGTTTGGTTATCTAGCTATCCCAAAGATGTTCAGTGGTAATACATCATTAGACAATGTTAGACCTGATTGTAATGTATCTGACAGTAATCCATATAGAAGTATTTTAACTCCTGTGAAACAGGTGTGCCTATTGCACCCAGTCCTGCTTACGAAAAATCTAAGATCTTTGAAGTAGGTAACAGTACCCTTTCTTTAGAATAGATAAATAGTTCAGGTAGTGATGTTCTTCCATGAAACAGATGGCGTTTGATGTGAAGGTAACGCAAGGTACGGTTAGTATGGAAACTCTTGTTCAGGGGATTTTCTTTAAAAAAAAATGATCTCTCGCGTTAAAAAGTAAGTACAAAACATGTCCACACTGACTGCCTATAAATGTTAACTGTCCCAAGTATAACAAAGAACAAAAACACATAAAAAAGTAACGTTAATGATTGTGGTGCATTGAGAGTTACAAGGATAAATCTGGCTATATATTGTGAAATTAGGAAAAGCCTTTGGAGTGATATGAAATTGAGAAACAAGTCTAATCCTCTTCATGTCAAACAAAACTAAAAGTTCTTTAGACATTATTCTCAAATAAGTGTTTACGCCAGATGGATCGTACCAGTAATCAGTCTGCTATATTATTTGTATGAGATCCTATTTCCTCCTCCGGTTTCTGCCATTGGAATATCCTAGAAAGTTGTTAGTGACACAAAACGTCAGGACTAGACGTACATTTTGTTTCATGAACAAACATCAAGATGATTTTAATGGTTAATAATATATTAAAGGTGAAATAGGAGTATTGTGACAATGCTATGTCAAGAATATTTTAAGAATAAATAAAAATGTATGCAGGGCAGTTGTACTGACAAATGTTCTCTATGTATTGGTATGGTATACTTTAAAATTTAATTTCATCGAGTAGTGCATCAAGGTAGCATTTTTCTATTGACAAATTCATTGTGGCATGGCGCAAACCACCATACAAAATGTTTCAGATACAATTATGTTTTTCGACAGAGAATGACAAATGAATGTGTTTGATTTAATTCCTAAAGTACGGTGTGTTCTGTCGCTGACACATGGTGATTTTTCTCTTCGTCATAGCTCAAAGATTAAAGCTTACGCTCACTGGGGTTGCCCAATTATGAAAGAGTGATTTGTGTTGAAGAAGAACATAACGTATCAAGAAAAGTAGTAGAAGATTGCCACTTGTCACGACTCTTTACGAAGCCATGTTCCTAATTACCATGCCTCATTTCGAGACAAATTTTAAATCATAGTAGGTAAATAATGGAAAGTTCTACCTGTCACAGACCTATACCATCCTCTGGTGCTTACTGATTACCGTGCCTTATTTCAAGACGAAGCTTAACTCGTGGTGTGTGATAATGGAACGTTTAACCCATCATAGATATGTATACTAGTCTGTGGTGCTTGCTAGTCTATAATAGTGAACGCTGAAAGATTTTTTTTTTTTTATATTCTGGTTGCTCTAGTCACTGGAGTCATGATTAATGTTCTTGTAATTTGATAGATGTTTTGAACTGCTGTGTTTAGTTTGTATATTTTATTTTCATCTTTATCGCTCACACTCACGCTTAAAACCTACTGCTTATCAATAGATTTGATTTCTCAATAGGCACCATATAGTCTATTTTTAAATCGTTTCTGGCAAACAAGGAACGCTGCGAACATTACTGCACACCCAGACAAGGCAAAACACACGATGAGAGAGCTTTGTTTTCAAGTTCGAATCTCTCACGGGTCGCTATGGGAGGGGCATGCGTGCGCATTTGGCGGCACCTCATGGCGCTACCATTATATTAAGTGTTACGAATTAGACGTGAAAGTAACATTATAAATCTAGTCCCTAGCACGCAATATGATCATAACAAGAAGGTTGTTATATGCGCATGCTTACCTCTGTTATAACGGTCAGTAAGAGATATGAACTTGAAAATGACAAACAAACCTCTCTATTATCAATTTACTTTGACATAATAGATGCCTTTTATCGATTCTTGGATGTAATGGCAATGCTCTGGCTTGCTATAATATACACCCAGCACTCTGTCTGCACTGAGTGTCCGTGTAATTGGAAACCTTGTCTCGGTTAAAGAACTGCTGCAGCTTTTAAAACGTTTCCAGCATCCTATGCATATTTCTCAAATATTCTTGGAAATGTAGGTCTGACAAAGAAACGGGAAATAAAATACAGCCCCTCTTCAAACGAAGCAGGTAACAAAATTGAGTTTTTCATCAGCTTCCAGTGCCTCGCGTCCAGCTCATTGCCTCCCACAGAAAAAAAAAACAGTCTTCAAATGTTTATGATTACTTATTTACACAACCAAGAAGAATACACAGTTCCCTGCAGCGATGCAACGATTCTGATAATGCTTTTTATTGTCCAATTAGGAAAATGGAATTTGAACGATAGAGTATACCAATCTGCGCTCTGCTGAGAACCCAGAAATAACCCACAAAATGTCGTAATACTGTAACCCAGAAAATATGGCCTGAAACTAACTCCCAATAAGTGCATTAGAGTTTCTCTGCAAAATTGCACACCAAAGTGCTGAATTATTTTCTTTGTCCCTTCCCGTAAGGGTGATCTTAGAACAACTGTAATTTGCGATAGCAACAACTGGCTGATACCCGATTTCATCAAAGTCTCTCAAATATCTCTACGCTTAGTCATATATTAGCTTTTCTGGAATTTTTTGTTTTTTTTTTTTAAAAAATACGAGAAACAAAGAAGGCACGCTGATATAAACTGACTAAAATGTATGTGAAGACAGAAAATAATAAAAAAAACAACACACGTAGAGCTTGTATAGAGGTGCCGTGGAAATATTATGGCGAAATCTGGTGTCAGACAACTAGTGTTATCGCAAATTGCATCAACTGCTCTAGAATTACCATCGTTGGTGGACAAAAATGCACCATTCAGCGATTTGGTGGGCAATTATGCATAGAAACTCCAAAGCAAATGTTGTGGTGAGTTGGACATCTAGTTTTCTGCATTACAACTTCCAGAGAAAGGACGTGTCTCCCCTTTTCATAGTACCGGGCCAGGGACAACTATTGCTAGGGAAAATGATAGGAAATATGACACAGTGCCCATAGGTGCTTTAGAAAGGTGGGGTTCAGAGAGATGCTGAGCTCAGAGGTAACAGACAGCTGAGGTTTTGCACATGGCAGTGCAATTAACTCCTGTGAACCCGGAACTCCAGCAACTTTCATATTATGGAATATATTGGGACACTCTCGCCTAGGGCTAGGTTTAGGGCTAACGGCAGCTTAGGGATAAGGTCGAAAAAGAATGAAAAAGCAAACCTGGCACAGTCCCAAAACGTTTAAGGGTCTTCTAGGAAATCTCTCATGTATGCTTTCATTTTTCTAAGCCTGCTCCCAACCCCAAAACAAGCTCTAAGTGAGTGTTCTATGATACTATACAGGGAGGAAGCCGAACATTTAAATACATACGAGATACCATTGTGAGAAAGTTTTAAGTAAATTTACGATTCCAGTTTATGCATGATTTGAAAGCACTATCAGGGGATTCTCCCAAGGGTCTTTACTGACGGTTAGGGACAACGATCGATCTCCGGAAGTACACATGGTCGAGAAACTGACACACCCCCGAATTAATTACGCACGCTGATTGGTGGAAAAGATAGCTGCTGTGTGCAGTATTATGCAAGCCTTTAACTCTAGTGCCCTATCTGTCACAAGCTTAATCCAGTCCTGGTAGCTCTAGACCATGGCAGTATGACAAAGTAGTCCATGCAGAGATTCAAAAGCTTCTATCTCATTATCACTAATGTTCCCATTAACACCACGTCTGTCAAATTAAGTGGGTTTAAAGTACACACGAGGCTAGAATGATAAAACGATCAACTTTGCACTGTTCTAACTGGTGTTCCTGATTAGACAAAATTAGCCTATATATTATGATATCCTCAGGACTATAATATTCAAATATCAATGCTGACGTAATATGTCGTATTCCATAAAAAGAAAGTAACAAGTTACATACTATTATTATCATTATTATTATTATTATTATTATTATTATTATTATTATCATTATCATTATCATCATCATCAGCATCAGCAGCAGCAGCAGCGGTATTATAAATTGAGAGAAAAATTTATAGTACTGCTTCAGCCAGATATGGATCAACTTTTAATGAAAATTTTATATGAGCTAAAAAAGTAAACAATCACATTCTAATATTGTCGACAAATGCTTTCTTCCCAAAGAAAGTATACGAGTGAAAGAAAACTTTGTAAGCACACGACCACACACAGGGAAGGTGAAAAGTTTAAATAACTGCATAGGTAGCTGAACTAGAAATCAGGTTTAGTTTTAAAAAGTATAGCAGTTGTCTTAAAAATATCGGATGATAAAGGGTTGCGTGGATATCACGAGATAGGACAATCATCATCATCATGAAACGTATACAAATTTGTGTACTAAACTTGTTAAACTATTATAGTTTTCTTTCTTTACTTATTTATATCCAATGCGCACTATTATTTAATAAATCATCATCATCATCATCATCATCATCATCATCATTAAAACTAAATATGATTCTGCCCAATGACTCAAAACTTTCTGAAAAATGTATAATGAATTTATTAACAAAATGGTCCACGTTTCGTGTTAAACACTTTTTCAAGACTGACAATCCAAGTTACAGACATCATCATCATAATCATCATCATTGTCATTTTAATGTGGAAAGCAGAGTTTTTTATAAGTAGAACAAAACATGCACTTTGCCTGACTGACGCGTTTCAGTTATTTGTATCATAACTAGGGTAATCCCAACAACTCATCTGAAGCCACCAACCTAATGGAACCAAATGATTAATTTCGCCAGGAATTTGTACCAAAACAGGAGCAAAAGCACAATGAGAAAATGCGTTTTGGACATTTCATAATGGAAATACAGATCGTTCTAGATCGCTCTAAAATTGGTCTTACAATAAAATGAATGAATGAATGTGTGTGTGTGTGTGTGTGTGTGTGTGTGTGTGTGTGTGTGTGTGTTTTTTATAATACAATCACGCACCATGGTTTATGTAATGGATGCTTTGTGCGTATCCTGATGCTCGACGCTGCTATCTAGATTGCTTTAGAATTGAAATTCAGATAAAAGATCACAAGCCCTTACGTACATTTAAAAAATTAGAACTGTTTCCGAGAATCAGGCCAGGTATTATTTAAAGTGTTTTTTTCCCTTGTGATTGTAGTTAGTAACCTGCTATGTAAATCGAGAGAGAGAGAGAGAGAGAGAGAGAGAGAGAGAGAGAGAGAGAGAGAGAGAGAGAGAGAGAGAGAGAGAGTTGAATGGAGTTGGTTAGGGCGAAATAGATCTCCCTCAATTATTATGCATGCATACGGCCAGTTGATGGTTTTTGAGAAGCGATGCCCTATACATTGCAAAAATGCACGATAACAAAAAAAATTCAGATCAATAAGACGATAGGAGCAAAGAGGTTCAGGAGTGGAACAATCAATAATAATCATAATAATAACAATAATAATAATGATAATAACGCAATCTACTCCGCTTAATTACAGTTCGGATGATCACAACTTTAACTTAATCTCAACATTTTCAACATAATTAAGTACCATAATTCTAAGTACGAGTAAAAGAAGTAAGATAATCGAACTCGTTTTAATCTCAACTTCTGCTATAAAGTGCAGTTTGTTGTAATAATGTCATATTCAGATGATAATAATAAATTTAATAAAATGGCACTGTTCGAAAATATTTCAATTTGCTGCGAAGTGTAAAAGATCATAATCTGCTTCAGTAAATAAAAGACTTCGACTTTGATAAGAGACACGAAGTTGCTTGTTTAGCTATAAAAAAAAATGGTCAAGGCTCGTCCACCATCAAACAAGACTGAAAAACAATCCTGTTTTATTGAGAAATACCAAGTAATATGATTATATTATTTTGTTTTATAAAGCCTGTTATAGAAGCACAGACTACAAAATTTGAAATTTGTGATGCCAGTATTTGAACTGTCGTGGTTTATACAAGATCATCAAATACGTCAGCATGGGAAAGCGATGCCAGTCTAAACGGCAATTTTTGTGCTCATAGTGTTGATTCTTCTAGTCTTGGGTCAGATTACTAGCAAAGTCCTTGGGTACAATACAGACTAGTATTAAT
This sequence comes from Ellobium chinense, assembly GCA_033807755.1. NCBI lineage: Eukaryota > Metazoa > Mollusca > Gastropoda > Ellobiida > Ellobiidae > Ellobium > Ellobium chinense. Next base: position 430,952 of record JAWQUT010000469.1, read on the forward strand.
TTCACTTCAGAGACGATCTTTCTTGTAGTTGAGCTTTGGATTTTGTTAAAATGAGGATAGTAATTCCAGATCCATGTGAGTCGATAGAAGGTTTCAAATTTGAGATGGATCAAATCTCTAACTATATGATCCATGTACATCAAAAATAGCGATAGCAAACTCATCAAATTATGAGGTGGTTGCGTGCAAGGAACATTGTATATTCATCTTACTTTGACATTAGCCAGTCTTTGTCACTGTCAATCTTCCTATCGCCGATTTGACATTTAATATACAAAACAACCTATCGCCCTTCCAGCCACCCACTTATAGAAAACCCATTTTTTAATAATCTATAATAACGTGTAACTACATAATGTCATCTTAATCAAGGTAATGTCATCTGCTGTCTGATTATTCTCCTGCTGGGAGTCAAGTAGGATAAAGGGGGAAGTGCTCAAGAAGACAAATGCAGAGAGAAATAAAAGAAGGAAAGAAAGTCATGTGGTGGGAATCGAACCCCGACCTCTGCGTCGGCACCCATCGCCTCCCCGTCAGTTTGGAATCAGGCAGACGTCTATACACGACTTTCTTTCCTTCTTTCATTTTCTCTCTGCATTTGTCTTCTTGAGCACTTCCCCCTTTATCCTGTTTGACTCCCTTTACGTAGTGCTCCGTTTCAACCTTGTATTACACCCCTATTCTCCTGCTGTTATGTCAGCAAATTTCTGATAACTCTTGAGATCAGTGAGCTACTCTCTTTACAGTATATCTCCGATTAATTGAGTGCTTACGCATTAACGATGGGATTTTTTACCATCGTGAGAATTACGTTAGTGCATCGGTGCTGAATGCACCCCATAGTAACGCTCAATATGCAGAGTTGATGTAATTCTTATTAGGGTAAGATATCCTACCGTTTATGCGCAAATTCTCGATGGTGGTATAATTTACTCTGCTGATTAGCTAGGATGCTGTATGTGTGTCTAGATCTCCATCTCCCTTACACGAGAGTCTCTTGCCTACGATAAACATATCAATGAAGATTATGGCAACCTTGTCCTTTAACAATGTTTTAAATATTATATAAAATAGGAAGTCTATATAAATTATGCTCTTGATATGCACGTTCATATAAAATCAAAGACATACACATGTCATGCTTTTATGGTTTATCGTGATGCCCTTTTTGTGTTTTCTGTTGATGAAAGTAAAAACATTTTCAGCCTTTGGAATGTATGAGTAAAACAAAGGCGAAATAATGGTAGTGGGAGAAATTGTGTCTGAACCTTTTCCCCAGCCGTTCCACCGTTCGTCCCTCCCATTTTACCCAATGATAAAGAAATGTAGCGAGGGTCAAAAGCCTTTATCAGTCGTAAAAACTTCAAAAGACAGCTGTGATGTGCAGCAAAGGATATGTATATAGCAATATAACCTGTAGTGTGCAGCGAGCTGCAGTGTCCTTTCCAACTAAATGAATAAAATCAAGAGCTTTAAATCCAAACCAGTATTAGAATCGTGCATGTCTCATACTAAAACATTCACTTTCAGCCTCTTCCAACCAAATTCATTCAGGTATGAAGATGCCAATGTTTTTCTAACTGTTGGCTGTATAAGGTTTTACACCTCTCATTAACTTATCCAGGGGTCCCAAGCCAAAATACTTTCCAAACATGTTGTTTAGCCTTTCCTCCAAATTTAGACACAAGAAAAATGTCCCTAAACCAAACAGATTTTGAGAACTTAGGCAGTGAAGCAGGCTACCTAATATTTTAGGCCTTTTCACTCAGCAAACCTTACCCACCTAGCAACATGCACAAAGTTTATATGAGTAGCTAAACCTCATCTATTCTGGGTCTACAAATTTATCTGCACCTATCCAACCCCTGTGCCCCCTGCCTATGACCAGTTTTCTGATTTTTTTAAGGACTATTTTAAAATTGCTTATTTTTATGCCAGGTGCTATTGGCATCTTCATACCTTCATGTCAATGATATCGGCAGAATTTCACGAATTGCAGTATCCACATTTATTGCAGAAGAGAACGATCTACCACGTCCCTGGTGAATTCATATTGTAGATTAAAGTATTTATCTGAATAGATGTAAATTAAATTGTCTAGCTGAATAGATATTAATCATCACCGTTATTGATATACAAATCCTCACGAGATGGCACAGGCATCATCACAAAATAAAACCGAAACTGTGTCTCCTAACATATTGGCAGCTAGAAATAGAAGTCTGTGTATGAATGGAATCACGTTTTATACATTTATGGCAGAGGCGTAAATTTAAGGGACAAGACGATCGAACAGTTTCATCCTTCGATCCACTGAAATGCCGTAAATTAGTGAACCTGTTTAAGATGACCCCCAGTTCATTCTCATAAAAGCCGCCGCCTTTGACAGGTGATTTCTTTATGCTGAATGATATTTCTGGTTTTTTTCGGAAAACGTAGGAGTGGAAGGGGGTGGGCAATATACAATGATTTTTTTTCTGGTCACCGCTTGGGGCTGGTATGTGCCACAATGAGAGAAAACAAAACTGTATACTCGAACTATATATAGAAATCTTTATCAACAAGTCTATGATCGACTGCAAAAATCTTGAATAGCCTTGTTAGACAGTCAGTCGCCTTTTGCCGTGTTTTTTTGTCCTTATATTTCACAATATAAGGAACGTGAGATTGAGCTGGTGTCCAAGAGGTTATTGTGACATAGTGTAATGGCAATATAAAGGGAGCAGGTCACCATGACATATATAGGCTATATTTGCTTGGGTCCTGCAATCTGACTAAATGGGAAGCCACTCCCTTAGCGAATCAAGTAGGCCTATCATTTTCTAGGCAAGCCAAGATGGCTGCACCTGATGCGGAAGAGACAGGAAATAAGTATACACCGACTTGCCGGTGGTGTTTCCTATACTTATATCTTTGCCTCATTCATTAGCGTACGGACTAACGTTGATCCTTGCCACATCTTATTTAAAACAAGACCGTTGATAAGGTATTCCACTAACAAAGTAGATGGTTGTCGCCATGTTGTCAAGCTTTTTCCTCCGGTTTTGCATCATAAATGACGACACAATTTTAACAAACCTCTAGTAAGTGTGCACCCCGCCTCACTGTACCTGGAGAGCACCAACCACAAGCGAAACCCTTGCTAAGGATTGCCCTTAGAATACAAAGAAAAAGTGTGACTTCCCAATCTGCCAAATTGCAGGGATAAAACAGACGCAGCCGTGGTTACAATATATATATATATACAAGTAATCTCCAGACTATGTTTGAACATTCATTGGTTAGGATTGCTTGATTCCAGGAAATATCAAATTTTGTAGAAGAAGAAATATTCTTGAAACTCATCTAATAATAATGATAAGAAACAGCATTTATGTTGCACTTTTCATTCTCGGGCTATGTCTCTTCCGAGTAAACACAAAACACGCAAATGCAAATCATGTAGATTAGGACATGTTAGTTGTGCCTCTAATTCCAATAATTGAAAACATGCGCGTTAAAGACAGAAATCTCCTGCCAACGTTAAAACTAAATTTACTCTGCATGATGAACGCCACGGAGGATGCATTCAGCACGATGCACTATTGTAATTCTTACGATGGTAAGACATCCCATCATAAATGCGCAAGCCCTGCATACTGTCTGCACAGCGTAACAATCTAGGACAACGTTTTGCTTAGTTGTTTACTTTTTTTGTTCAGCTATAAATTAAATTGTTTGTGTTGGGTTTTGTTGTTGTTGTTGTTGTTGTTGTTGTTGTTGTTGTTGTTGTTGTTGTTGTTATGTTGTTCAGCATATGAAAATGATTACATGATTATCTTCTATCAATGCCGAACAAAAGCGGTAATTGAACCTTCAAGTTCTTTTCTATATCGCCCACAAGCTTCGGTTTTCCTCACACTATGCGAATGAACCGAGGACAGCAACAACAACAATAACAATAATTTTATTAAGCTCATGTTTCATATGTGTACAATAAACATATGAGCAATGCAAAAACATTTTGTAAAGTATAAAAAAAACCAATCAACGATATATATTTCGATATATGTGAATGAATTTCCTGCTACCGCGAAAACCACCATCTGTGCCTTCTTTGTTGCGTTCTACTATTATTTCTCTTTGCAGTCTGGGGCGGAAAAGGCATCCTATTTTCTCAATGAATGTGGCAACAATTAAATTAATTGCTCCAAATATGGGACTCAGACGAGAGCTGATCATTTTTTAGAAGGGCGAAAACGATTTTTAATGAGCTTGTCAAAATACTAAAAAGGTGCAAAGCTTCCGGATATTGTATTCTGTTGAAGGCTTCATAGAGATTCTTACCTTGGATCCAATTTATATGTCTGAGGCCTTGTTTCCGAAAATAAATCAAGAGAAATCGCAAAAGGATGGTATAGACGTCTATTCATGAGTATCACTATTTAATCAATACACTGAGAATATGACAGTACCGAAAATATGGCTCACCATTATTCTGTAATTGGTGTAGAATATTATTTTGCTATGCAGGGCTTTGACTAGTGAGGGAACTTTGAAAGGAAATGTCACAGCTGCCATGTCTTGTACAAACACTAAAGAGAGCCTTATCTTTTTTTCTTAACATCAAGTCATTAGTACGATATGAAAGTTTAACTTAGCTGATGGGGGAAGAAAAAAAAAAAGCTTTGACTTAGCACTATTATGATTCGAGAAATAGGTATCTGAAACACAAGGGCTCAATCCTATACAGTGGAATATATTCTGAGAAAATAGTGATTGAAGAACATGCAACACTTTTGAATGTGTGGAAATCGTGAATATCCAGTTATTCTAGCCTTTACAGTGATCAGTAGTTCCAAACTATCGCCCGTTGGTGTGTAGTCAACAAAAACGCCTTGGGGTGATGGTAATCTCGCTTGACAACTTTAATGTAGCGCGTTTTGGTGACGTAGTTGTCTAGATGTCTAGATATGACGTAGTTTAATTGACGTAGAATGTGGAAATCTTTATCATTATCTTATGTCTTAGTTACCCCCGACATGTCACATTCAAAATAGCTTGTTGTGATGAGAATAGAGCATCCCTTTGACCCCCTCAGATGATGCAGATTTATCTCCATTTTAAGAAACATGTTTCTGATTGAGCTCTTTTTTTTTTTTAAGTAATCGTTACGAAATGGCCGCTTTCAGGAGATATTTCGTGCAAACTGAAAATAAAAGCTCTCTATTTTCTTCCCCCAGCACCCTTACTTTGGCACTGAATTGTCACGGGTGGGTGGTTTCGGCCCTGACCAAGGGCATAATGGGGTCCTTATACGGCAGCAGCTAATCTGAGGTAGAGTTGCTACAAGGGAATGGACGGAAAAGGGGCATTAGCCACATGTCATTTCCAGCCACCGCTTGCCATATGTGGACATCCCAGGTCACTGACCTTTTTACCCAGCGGTAATGGGAGAGGATAGCCCAGATTGTTTCAAAACTGTCAGCCAAACAGAGCATGGCCCGTATACCGGAAAAACCTGGGGTTAAAATAATTTCGTTCTATCGATTACTATGGAATGGACGCTCATGATGCTCTAGAATTCGAAAATCTTAAGCGTCAAACAATCAATGAAAAAAAGTACCCTTTTAATTTCCTACCTATTCAGAAGAGAAAATCCTGATTAAAGCTAATTAATTAAAAATTAGATCTAATTAGATATCTAGCATCGATTTTACGTCCAGTGCGGGTTTGAGAATTAAGCCCTAGGAAGGGTATTCAAGAGAGCTTGAACAACAAACTCGAACAGCTGGCAACAAAATAAATAATGAAAGAGTCTCAATTGTCGACGGAGACAACTGGGTATCTCTGTCTGTGGAATAAGTCGAGATAAGTGGTTTTTAATTAGAGGCAGTCGGAATATTTTACAATATGGCTTTCACTGGTCTCAAGTTTGTGATCAGGAGGTGGCCATGTTTAGTTTTGATTGTGAGCATTATTCTCAATTTAAACAAGATCACATAATAGTGTAAGAATTTATTACTCTCAATTATTATTTGTGCACTATCATCCAGGCATCGCAAGACACAACTCCAGCAATAACTACTTCTGGTTTGTACGTTTCCATTGTCAGAAAAATATGGCTGACTGTTAAATTGCGTTACATGAGCTTTTGTTTCACTGATGAAAACGTTTTACTTTCGAAGGCGATATTTGATGACGCTGTCACACTACTAGTTTGCTTAAACGGGAAATGAGCTTCATTCGAGTTGTAAAAACGGTCCTTCAGCTGTAAATGCCGTGTGTAGGAAGACCAGGCCTGTAACTAGCATCCCTGCCGCCCGCACAGTGCTGTGGTTT
>JAWQUT010000469.1:446877-461168 GCA_033807755.1 Ellobium chinense
GTGGGTAAGTGGGTGAGACAGGGAGAGAGAAAAAGACAGTGTGTGCAAGTCCATGTATACATTGGAGTATCTGCACGCTTGAATATTTTTCTTTATGTATTTCTGTAAAACATATCCATTGTAATCACTGTAACAAAGACACATTTCCCATGTGGATGAATGAACGTACCTTATCTTATCAATTTCGAGCGACCATTGAAAATATGAGCAGCAGAATTTGAAGAAAAAAAAATCTGCAGAAGTTAGTACCCGAATCTAGTGAAACAGCATCGTCGACACAGGAGAGTTATGCTCCCAAAGCGCAACAATAAGCACGTGGCAACAAGAATGGGTGTCATTGATACGTCGAATTTAACAATATGGTTCACAATAGGGGCAGGGGTGCGGGGAGGGGGTCTTTAAATTTCTGTCAGTGATGTCATTTGACTAGTGCTTCTATAGATTTTTTGCTTTTTATTCCTTGGTCAAGTCAGGATGAGCGGCATACCGTTGAAAGCAAAAGGAAGTTTATGAGGTGTTTTTCTCGTGGAATGTGTTTCTGTATCCTCATTCCACCTCCCCAATCCCTTTAACGAACCTCCCCTCCCCTCCCCCTACCCCCACCCCGCTCACCTCTCTTCCAACCCACACACAAAAAAACCCAAACCACCAAAACCCGACCTTCCATCTCAGAATGTCTGGTCCAGATGTTGATAATATTGCCGCTCCGTTTCCGGCTATAATCCCATACCTCATCGAACATTTGGTTGATAGACATCAGAAGAAAAGATCAATAAACAGTCGTAGTGTTAGACTACAAACAGAGATGTGAATCTATGTGTTGGTGTTATGAAGATTGTATCCGGTCCACGTGCGAAATATTTCAACTGATTTGTTTGTACGCATGGCTGCTTTAGAAACAGGTATGGAATACGGAGGCGTGGTATAGGTGGAGACGAGGGGGAGGATGTGGGCCATATTGGAGGCCAAGCCTTCCCCTTCCATCCGCAAACATTCATTTTTTGTTTATATGCTAATTTGATTATGCCTCTCTCTCTCTCTCTCTCTCTCGCTCTCTCTGTCTCTCTGATTCTTTCTTTCTTTCTTTCTCTCTCTCTCTCTCTCTCTCTCACACACACACACACACACACACACACACACACACACACACACACACACACACACACACACATATTTACATACATACACACCCACCCACCTATACACATAACGTACACTCGCGCCAAGAATACGCGTTTATTAATACTAGTATACACCTAACTGGTGATTTTAAATATCCTTTTTCTTTGTTAGTCTCAAAAAAAAAAAAAAAATTCAGGTCTCCAATTTCCGATACCCAGAAACGAAACCAATCAACATTAGTATTCGAATCATCTTCAGCTACTTAACTGATATTAATAAAAATGGGTAACAGAGTTTAATTGGCACCCCTCGGTACGACGTCGTAAGTCAAAAATAGCTGGAGCACTTAGAATCATGTAGAACATTGGTGATAGACAATGAAAATATGACTTTTATTTACCCTGTAAGAAAATTGGTTTACAATGTCATACGGTGTTATACATCTCATATAAAGACATAGAACAATACACATCATAGATCTACATGAAAAAAAATAATGTTACAAATGAAAGACATGACAAGTCATTGCTGGTAGGCCGTAGTGCAGCGCCCTAATCCCCACGCCACAGCCAGGTACTCATTCATACTTTAAGTCGAGTGAGGAAATGGAAGTGAAGTATCTTTCCCCAGAATACTACAGCGTAAACCGTCTAGCCCGCGAGTCGAACACACAAACCTTAGACTTGACAGTCTTCAGATTCTGAGTACCACTCACAAATCACACCGCCACGCTGCCTCCATACTGATTTAGTGACGTCAAAATATTTCCCTTGAGTTTCCAGCCAACTCTCCTGTGGCCGTATGCAGAATCCATACGTTAGTTAACGTACTGCATTAACCACAATGTACACTACTAATGTTTTGTGAGTTTCCCATGGTTACCGCAGTGCGTTAACTAACGTAAGGATTATGCATATTGTGGCCACTGGTCCTACAGACCATGCTTAAGAAGTGGATAGGAGTCAATGTCACATGAGATGGCTGAAATCTGTCATGCCCATTTCAGAAACAAACTTTTCTCTGTTCGTAACTGAAAAAAAAGTAACCTTTTGATAGCCATCCAAAAAGGAAAGTAATATTTTTGATCGAGGAAAATACCACCAAAACTCGAAGGCCAAGTTAAAAACGCCCTTCGTTACACATTGCCTTCTTCAATCAAAACTGGCCGAGATTCTAACTGCCTTGGTGCATAGCGGTGGTTGACCTTTCAATAATTGAGCTGTAATCATCAAAACTGCCAGTCGCCGTGTTAAAATAGAACGGTAATCGACCTGCGTTCCGCGTCAAGGATTCTCTGAGCTCAATAGATCGGTCGATGCTGTAAATAGATCTAATCTGAGGTCTGAAAAATAATAGATTTTCTATTCATGACAGACGAAGCAGCGTACATGAGTAGGGGCTGCAGCAAATGGGTAGATAATTCATGCCATTAAAGGCATGTCATTTTCAAGCTCGTGGGTTTGCCTCCCTTGATTAATGATTTCGACACATGCACCTTGCCCGCTTTGGATAACGTCATTCAAGCCCAAAAGCACGTATACACGGAATAACGAAGACTCATACACTTGAAGCAACGTTCACGTTTATTAGAGCCTTGACATCGACGCTAGCATGACACACACAAAAATTGTTGTAGTTGTAGTATTAGTAGTAGTAGTATTAGTAGTAGTAGTAGTAGCAGTAGTAATAGTAGTAATAGTTCTAGTAGTTGTTGTTGTTGCTGTTGTTGTTGTTGTTGTTGTTGTTGTTGTTGTTGTTGTTGTTTTGCTCCTTTTACTACATTTTACACTTTACATATATCCTCACCTACACCCACATTCACACACACACCACCCACACACACACTTACACACACACACACACACACACACACACACACACACACACACACACACACACACACANACACACACACACACACACACACACACACACACACACACACACACACACACAAGCACTTTTCAACAACAGAAATCCAGAAAAATATAATCCTCCGCCTGCACATTTCCCCCCACTTCACTGACTGCTTCTATAAGAGGACCTGCACCAGGACAACCATTTCCCGAAGCGCGACTGCCGCAAAGCTGCCGGAGAAACCATTTCCCTTTAGGCTCACCGTCTGGACCGGAACTGGAAATAAAGCTCCCATGTTGCCCGTGCTTTTAGAAATTGACACCAGTAAAGCGAGGTTCAAGAAACTGGAGAAATAAACTAATTTCAAACAAAGAACAAATACTTGAGGTCCTTTTGAATCCTGGGACCTTCTACAAGAACAGCTTTTAAATTAAAGAAAAGCAGCACGCCTACATAATTTTATGTATCAGGTGCAAACACAGCGGTGCTACGGTTTAAAGCGAGTTGAGTGATTTTGTGTTTTTGTTTGTGTGTGTGTGGTGTGTGTGTGTGTGTGTGTGTGTGTGTGTGTGTGTGTGTGTGTGTGTGTGTGTGTGTGTGTGTGTGTGTGTGTAAATATATATTAATATGTATTAATACATATGTTAATTAATAATATAGACATAGACGTAGACATACTATCGGAGCTGTGTTTCACTGTCAGCACACATACTTTCCATAACTTCCTCTTTCTGGATACGCGCTAAGCACAATTCACCATTGTCTTCACAGCAAGCATGCAAAGTGTCCCCACTTGCCTACATTCACACTCTAGATTTACTTGCACGGGTATTGAAAGAAATACGAATGTAACTTTAATGATAATCATCTGAGCTTTGTTTCACTCTCAGCGCCCATCACTTCCTCTGTGTGGATACGCGCTGAGCACAACTCACTACTGGCTCCACAGAAAGCATGCGAAGTGTCCCCTCTTGTCTACGCGCACACACTCTACATTTACTTGCACGAGTATAGATTACGTTGTCGAGCCATGCCACTAGCTGAGACATTTTAAATATTGGTTCATTAATTATTGATAAAAACCCGTTCTTTGTAACTGGATGTAACAGGATGTAACTGACATGTAATACTGTCGTGATAATATTTTGAAAAAAAAAATGTTAAGAGTGCACAACGGAAATTGCACACAGAATTTGAGTGGGCGAGACCTTGATCTCCAACCTCATATAACTGGGATTCAAACAAGTTCATTAATTCGATGAAATTTAATATAGATCTACAAGCACTCTAATGAGCATAAAAAGACATTTTTGTTTCTTTTGTCTCAGAAATATCATTTGTCAAAAGGATACGGCCTCCACATCGATGGGGTAAAATTATTGCCAGAAAAGTATGCCATGAAACTGATAAAAAAGTTAAACAACAGAAGGGAAGAAAGAAGGACAGAATGATAAGAGGCACATGTTGCCGTGCTACGACAAAACACCGAATGATTATTTTGATATTAATCATTATTATAATTAATAAATATTCTAAAAAAATAGATCTTTCATTTCGCTTTCAAGCTACGAACCGATACATCTAAAAGACATAAACAAACCACACCAAAACAGAAGACTCTGAGCCAAATTGCTGATTTAGTTGGCAAAATCAGGATAGAATGCAAATTACTTCGCAGTCTGTTTCATAAATCTAGGGCCCATTTTGCATAATCCATCCACACGACAATTTTTTTTTACTGCCTTCCTATCACATGGTTAGGCCTTAATCTCATCCAATCAGGAATTTGTAACCCAAAGCAGTAGATCTTAATCTTTAACATGGCACATACTTTTCTTCTAGAACTGAGCATCATGTATGCAAAACAAAATAAAACCTGGCTGACTTGAATGAAACAGGCGAGAGCAAATGGAGGGGGTAAGAGAAAAGTGGTACTTACTGATTTCCTGGAAGTTTTGCCATCTCATCGTCGACGTCATAAGAGAAGTCCTACCTATAAAATAATGGTCGCGAGAGCCGCTTAGAGTCAGGTAGATAGTCTATACTTTCACATTAAAATTTCAGTTTCAATTTTATTCTATTCTATTCAGAGCGAACCCAGGTTACACAGTAATATATGGGTGGTCAGACATTGATAATGCATGGCAATACAGAGACAGAACATTGTAACTGCATATAATAAACAAAATATATTCATAGAGAAAACAATATAACTACATCTATACTCATAAACAAAACAACAACATTGCATATTATTATGTACTCATCGACAAAAAAACGTAACTGCATGTGCATTAAATAAAGGAACTTAAAATGAGGAACAAAATGAAATGGTAATAAACAAAAAAATGTTTTAACATTTTGGTGTCACTGGAGAGGAAATGTTGCGTATTAATATGATCGAAAGTTCAGGAGAACAGGATGACTTTACAAAAACTGATTTATTTTCTTTACGGGACTTTTCGGAGGGACAGCAAACTTACGTCGCACAAAGTTTCTTAGGCGATGTGAAATCCTTTACCCATGAAATTCGGAAAAATCAGAATTCCGATGTGAAATGTGCGATTAAATTCAAATCAGTGAAACGTTCCTTCATGCTTCTCTTTTGCTTTTATACCCGGAAAGGGCCTTGAAACATATTCGTGTGAGTTCCATAATTTGAAAGAATGTTGCGCCATTTTATAATTTTGTTTTTTTCGAGAAATTCACTTGACTACACTCTCCACCACTCCCTGCAGCCCCAAACCACAATTCATAATTCATTATGCTTAAAAAAATATTTACTTGGCCACTGGTTAGCTCATCCTACGAGAGCTTGCGCATTAACATTGGGATCTCTTGCCATCGTAAAAGCTACATTAGTGCACCGTTGCAGAATGCACTCTTGGTAGTGTTCAACGTACAGAGTTAAAATAATTCTTACGATTGTAAGGGATCTCACTGTTAATGCGCAAGCTCTCACAGTCAGCTTCTAGATGAGTCAAAACACACTTTTTATTACAATTTCGTATAAGGAGGGTATCAAGACCGACAAAATCAGCCCGGGTAGACTGATGCAACTCATAACATCCTTCATTTCTCCTCTTAATTATCTTTCTTTTCTAGAATGTACCCCTACAGAGGGAATACTTTCCAACCGTATTTTTAGCATCTTCAGAACAGAATCGATACTCTGTTGGCTATGTGCAGGTGCAACTGACACGAGTTCAATATCAAGTGCCCAGGAGGGTCTTTCTCACTATTTCTCGCCACTCAATCAGCCATCAAGCACACTTCCCGCAAACGACCTACCCCGGATGTAGATGGATGCGAATCCGGAATAGAGAAAGAGGGAAGAAAACCTGTAAATAACCTCATGATACAGCTGGTTAGTAAAAGAATCATCTGCCAAAACATATATGTAAAGTTTACTATCCGAACTGAATCAGACTGTTGGTTCAATATCACCCAAAACCAGATCTTGCAAACGTGAATTTTAACCAGTCAGCCCACTCAATAATTGAGAACTTGGGCATTAACGATGGGATTTCCTACCATCTTAAGAATTTACATTTGTGCATCGGTACTGAATGCACCCTCAGCAAGCATTCAACATGCAGAGTTATCGTAATTCTAATGATGGTAAGAGATCCCATCGTTAATGTGCGAGCTCTTAAGTATGGGATTTTGAGGCGTTTGAGATCATGCGTAAAATCGGACATAAAAAGAAACAAATAAATGAGGGAGTCAAGAGGACTGGGACTGAAGTGAGCATGTGCGGGGAGTGGGTGCGGGGAGTGGGTGCGGGGAGTGAGTGGTTTTTGCTGTGACGATGGTCTCGAACCTTTCTATAGGTTACGTTTGAGTTATCATTATTGTAATTATTACGACATATGTATAGCTTAAAGAACTAATATTTGATGTTACGCTATTGTCTTGTGCAAACTGGAATGAAGGGATTTTTTTTTTTTGAGTGTGGCGACCTTATGAGATCCAAGACTGCTCTAAAATACTGTAGCGCTATCAAAATACCTTTTCGACAATGACTCGGTCTGCCCTTTTTTAACACGGTATCATGGCAAGGGGTATTATTTATTAAAAGTTTGTTTTATAGTATGTACAGTACTCTCCCTTTAATGCTTTCTTCCATGAGACTTGCAAATCTTAAACCTTAGGTTTATTTTTATTTTTATTTGTTTGTAACACTTGTTCGACAAGGGGGGAGGGGGAGGGAGGAAAGTTTGGGCAACTTCCTTGAACATTTGTCTGGTAGGGCAGTTTCTCTTACGCATTTGTTTGACAGGAGATGTCCTTCTAGTGATCTTCTCATTCTAAGCCTGTTACATTAGGATGGCGTTTCCTAATTCGTTTTCCCCAAAGTGCTCTCATTCTTTTGCACCCAGTAATGATGTTTTTGTTGAAAATGCTCTACTTTTTACAATGAACTCCACACACGAGCGCAAATGTAAAACAATTCGTTCAAGAACGTCCACACACACCCACACAAATAGACTGCTTGACACCCTTAAATATTACGTTAATCTAATCGCGTAAACGTGCACGAACTTAATGCATGGGGTAATTTGTAAAACGCTGTTGAAGACCACCCAAACAATCAACTGAAACATTTTGAAAAAGATAGTTTCTATCTGCTAGACATGCAGGAAATGTTGCTCATGCCCAGTGTTTGTAGCTCCCAAAGACAAGGTGAATACACTTAAATATTATATGTTGTGTTCTGCAAAACATAAACATTACATGCTACGGTTTTTAACATAGAATGTCCGATTGCTTTTTTTAATTTTTTTTCTTTTAATTGCGAGGAGTAAGGAGGAGACTGGGGAAGGGGCGTCGTGATCATGATGAGAGCAACACCGCTATGTACATTTTTGACACCAATTTTATGTAATCAACCTTGATACATGGGGAAGTGTTTGGGATGATGGGAGAAGGGGGGAGGGAGGGAGGGGGTAGGGGGAGAGAGAGAGACGGGTTTCCACCACTACCCCCTTCAGAGGACGCCTTTGAGTGGCACGATATTTGTTGTTGCCGTGGGCAATGACATCGTTGTGGAAAGTTAAATTGAAATGGATATCCCTGTAAAAATTGGTGCTTAGCTCTAAGAACGCTCCTATTCAGACATGAGGAGTAATTGAAATTGGCTTGTATTGGGAAAAGCATCCCATTTCTGTATTTGTTCAGGCCCACAGACAACAGAAAAAATGCAACAGCGAGAGCTTTATTTCTACACGCTTCGTGGATATTATGCACACCAAACAAAAAATGGGCAATTCACAGAACCTTCGTGCACCAAACTCTGGATATTAGCCAGTAAAAGAAAAATGGTTTTTGTATGGTAAAACCCAGCGTGGATCCAATATGGACCTAGGAATTGATGAAGGCTGAAGCCGGTAGAAGTCATTTTTCACTTTAAGAAAAGAGTAAATTGGAGAAATGTATTGAACTTGTGATTTCATCAAGTGGGAGAGTAAGAAATAGGTTAGAGGGTCTGCGTAGGTCCAGACTGACCATGGGTTTTGCACCCTACCTATTCTGGTTGTCTAACTTTTTCATTCCTTTCTCATCTGTGCTTCTAGTTTTTGATCGTCGATACCTCCATATTTCCATTTACTAATAGTCCTGCCATTGGCTAGCTGGTTTGTTATTCATATTAGATATTATATCATAATAAATATAGTCGTCCATTTGCTCTGATCTTTAATTGTTTTTATTGTTGTCACTGTCTTTACTGTGTTTTTGTTGTTGTTAATGTCGTTGCTTAAATCATTTTCACGGGTCGCCTTGACATCCATCTTAACTGTTGTCTCCAAAGCTAATGAGGCGAAATACACGTCTGACAATCCTTCAGTTTTCTAAAACGTCTCAGCTCTCTATTCACCCTGCTCTTAACAAAGCAAACATTTATAAATTCTCCAAAGCTTCCCCGGCTTCAGCTGTTATCCAGCTAAATCTGATTAAATCTCGCTAAGCTCTTTGGCCGAATCCGGGATAAGACTCGAAAATTAATATTGGAGACGTGCAGAGAGTTTCACTAAAGTTACGCTATCCGATCATTATCGTCAGATAACAAGCCCAGCCTGCAAATGGCCGTGAACATTATCTCGACTCTTATGAATGTGTCTTCCTATTACAGTAAATACTTGACTTTATCTATCTATCTATCTATCTATCTATCTATCTATCTATCTATCTATCTATCTATCTATCTATCTATCTATCTGTCTGTCTGTCTGTCTGTGTCTGTCTGTCTGGCTGCCTGTCTGTCTGTCTGTCTGTCTGTCTGTCTGTCTGTCTGTCTGTCTGTCTGTCTGTCTGGGTTTTTTTTTCACAGAAACTGTAATGTTCGGATGAACTGTAAACCAGCGATCTCCAAAGTTTCTGTGCACTATGAAATCTTTTACTCCTGAACTACGAAGAAAAAAATAGCCCTTCGATGTGAAGCATCCGTCTGTGTTCAAATTAGTAAAGTGTCCCATTGTGCATCCTCTCTCCTTTTATATCGCGGGCCGGTCTTTAAAGTGACCTCTCTTGCCGATAGGTACATACTAATGGCCCCTAATAGCTTTGATATCTTCGAACACAGTTTCCAGGATCGACAAAGGGCCCAAATGAATTTTTCCCACGTCATTTAAGAGTGGGTCAGCCCATGTCAGGATGACTTGCTCAGCTGGGTTTGTCTGTGTGCTCCCATTTGTTACCCACATGAAGCGAATCATGATACATCTTCATATAAGTCACAGCGAATAACATCCCATATGTGTCCCATTTGGGAGCCATATATATCTGTCACCAGGGACTGAGATTGGGGACCTTCAGGCTGGGAATCGCTTGCGACCTCTGCCATGCAATGATAAACCAAATTTTTACAAGCTTAATAACACTAAATGCTGCAAACCATTAAAGAAGACTTTAAAGGTCTTGGAATTGCTTGTAGGTGATCGTAGAGAAAACAAAACTTTTTTGGCTCCAAGAGGCAAATCGGAGTAAGTTTTCATAGTGTTTAACCATTCTACATGTATAAACCTTCGTTATGTACTGCGTAGTCATGATGTTGTGTTTTTCCTCGCTTTGATGTAGTTCACCGATAACGTCAGCCAATAACGTGTGCGATAGGAAATTGTGGAATACTTCTTTGTATAATTCGCCGACAGAACCCAAATCAAAATATGTTACGAGGTTGTTTAGGCATTTCACAAACTCTCACTAATGAAAAAGCTAGCGTTTATTTTCCTGGACATGACCCCATGTAATATCAGTGATAGAAACCAAAACAACTTTTTTGCCACTATAGCTCAGGAAGTCTTAACTTAATAGACTGACCTGTCCATGATACGGGATTCATCCACAGAGCTTACTTTCCAATAATCGCTTTTTTAAGTGCAATTATCCGAAACTGAGACGGTTTTTGCTTTTCCTAACATTAGGATTGTGGCTTTTATCGAGGTACTGCATTCAAAAGCCAATTTTTATTCTCGGACGACAACCTGTTTGGTGAATATGCTAAAATGAAGTTGGACCGGACGGAAAGAGAACATTTAAGTGAAGAATCAGAGAAAAGAACAGACGGGAAGAAGAGGAAAGAAGCGGGGACATAGCGAGAGTGTAAATCTCATGATCCCCAGCATGCATTTCCGTCATTAAATTGTATGAGTTTCCGGTTCCTGTGTAGATTTATCTCCCTTGACCGGCAGCGCTCTTGCGAGCCCGGTGACGGGAATCCATTCATTGCCTCGTTATCGAGGAAAGTGGCCTCGCTCTGAGCGATTAATGGAAACATGGTTTCCTATTGACGGGTGTATTCATGCGCGCCTCTGAGAGTCGTGATGGATAGCTGTGGTTGCTGGGCGAGGAAGAAAAGACGCGATGAAGTTCTATGGTATTCAAGACTACCCCCAGCTCCCATTGTATGGGCAATGAGCTTGTAGTGACGTGTATATAAAGGATTTCTAGACTACACGCTCGGACGGTGACCGCAGATGCCCTGGTAGGCTAGGAGATTGGGGAGAAAAAAAAAAGGTACATGTGCGTTGTTGGGGGGTGAGGGAAAAGAGGAGAGGGGAGGGGTTGTATATATTTCCTGGTGAGCGCTAAAAATGCTTCCCTCTGGCCTGAGACTTCTGCTGTTTGAGTGTACATACGTACATGCAGATGGCCGTGTGAGTGTGTGTGAGTGTGTGTGTGTGTGTGTGAGTATTTTTGTGTGTGTGTATGCGTGTATGTGTGCGTGTGTGTGTGTATGTGTGTGTGTGTGTGTGTGTGTGTGTGTGTGTGTGTGTGTGTGTGTGTGTGTAATATAGTGTGTTTGTGCAAATCTTTGTCTTTGAGTATGTGCGCATGTGGCTGTAAAGCGCTTCGAGCCCTTCGAGGCTCACTGCTATATCTATGTCCAGCAGTATTAGCAATAGTAGCAGTAGTGGTAGTAGTAGTAGTAGTTGTTGTTGTTGTTGTTGTTGTTGTTGTTGTTGTTGTTGTTGTTGTTGTTGAAGTAGAAGTAACCAGAGAGCATGGTATTTTCATCAACTTTGCTATCGGGTTCGGTGATGGTATGCCCCCATCCTATGAATGATACAGCCAACGTGTCAATAGCTGGCCGTGAATTCGTTGATGGTAAAGACACATCGATCAAGTTGTAGTTACCACCGAGGCTTTTAATGACATGGAAACACAAGCGACTTAAGAGAGAGAGAGAGACACACAAGAAATAGAAGGGATGGCCTTTGTTGCCGAATTCAGGCCCAGTGCTGTGTTGTGTACGAAATGAGAGGTTTTGAATAGACAGAATATTAGGAAATAGGAGATCATATACATCGCACTGTGATTTTTTTTTGTTGTTGTTGTTGTTGTTGTTAATGTGGAGTTACGTATTGTTACATCATCGAAAACAACCACCATCACCATGGCCATCATCATCATCGTTATCATGACCAATATCAACATCGTCGTCATCATCACTGATATCATCGCCATTATTATCAGTGCTATTGCTACTACCCTCATCGAGCAACCTTCTTCAGTAACAGCTACACAAGAGTAACAATAAATAGATTCGATCTCTGGTCGAGTCGCCATTTTTATCGATTTTTTTGCTTTTCTTCTTCTTCTTCTTCTTCTTTTTTTTTTCTTCTCCTTTTTCTTCTTTTTCTTCTTCTTCTTCTTTTTCCTTCTTCTTCTCCTTCTTTTATTTTTCTTCTTCTTCTGTGTCCTTTTTCATCTTCTTCCTTGTGCACTATATTGTATATTATGTACTTAGCTTTAATTGAGTCTCAGTTTCTCTTCTCATACATTCGGTAGCACAAAAAAAATGGGTGAATCATCAACAGCGACAACACCAACAGCATGAAAAGACAGCTACTTCCTTATTGGATCATTGGAAACATTTTTGAGCTTTACTGTTCGTATTGCAGAAAGGTATAATGTGACTTATACTCCCCATCACACATCATGCGGTCAAGATGCCATTGTACTGGCTGATGCAATTATTTGATATGGAAATGAGATTGGCTTTTTCTCTACCTGCTATCAGCCTAGAGCTCTTTCAAACGTATTCAGCGGATAATATGAAGTGAAAAAAAAGTTTTAAGTATGATGATCATCTAAACTGGCATAATTTTCTCATCTTTAGAGAGTTCCATCCTTTCTTTCATTGTTTATGTTTCCATTGGGAACACGTTAACTGCTCTTGCTCTGTGAGTGTGAATTAAGTTAGGAACCGGCTCACTCTTGGTCAGTCTTAACTGACTGATTTTGGTTTTACTTAACGTCCCCGAGGGCAGGGTGGCCTTATTCGGAGAATTCGTTCTCTTAAACGATTCTAGTAATGCTGTCATTCTTTGATTCTTGGAATCGTTTTATTACGCCTTCTCTTTGCCTTTTCTGCTCATTTTTTTTTTCATATCTGTCTCCCCGTTTCCTGATCCAGTCTCAGCCTCTGTCTCTCTCTCTCTCTCTCTCTCTCTCTCTCTCTCTCTCTCTCTCTCTCTCTCTCTCTCACACACACACACACACACACACACACACACACACACACACACACACACACACACACTACACACACACAACACACACACACACAAACACACACACACACAACACACAAACACACACACACAAACACACACACACACACACACACACACGCGCGCGCGCGCGCATTCACATATACACACACATGCATTCTCTCATTCTTTCTCTTTGGCCAATATCTCAAAGTTCAAATTTCTTTCTTCTCTTGTTTTCGTCTCTTTCTAGACCTATCCTCAGGCCTTCATACTTTGTCAATGCTTTGATTATTATATACATATCATTTCTAATCACCACGTTATCATGTATGACAGCAGCATGACGACAGTGACCATATAATAATAATAATAAGAAGAAGAAGAATGTGGTTTACAAATATCGTATCCAGCCTGATGCCCGCTCACGCAATTTCGCATATTATTACCCCCAGCAGGCTAGGTCACTCTAAGACTTTCTCAACGCCCTGGGGAGTACACAGTGCCGCTGATTACTGACATTCTGAATATATATTTCACTGCCTTTAGTCAGGTACCCATTTTACAGACGATTCGACTGAGGAAAATATGAATGAAATGCTTTCCCAAGACACTGACAACACGAAAATAAACAGCCTCAGTTTTATATGCTGCCCTGATACACAAAGCCAGTTTTATCAATACAGTTGTGTTCTTCTTCGGACACAATAACACAATTCAGATTTGTTCCTGGAAATAAAATGGATACAAAAAAAGAGAAGGCTTTCGATTAAAAGTGAAGGGTTTCATGGCAAAACGCGTTATCCACCAATATGAATTTTTAGCTTATTCTACATACTTCATGTAGCAGTAGGAGTATATTTTAGTATACATGTATATTTCCATTCCATAGAAGGACATGTGATCTATATTATTTAACACTTAAATTTCACCTTTCACATAAAAATATGCTTTGAATCTGGTCTGTTTTGCCACAACCCCCGAATGGTGTATAATGCGTTTTGCCATGACGCCCTTTAAGTATGAAATAGACCTAATTTGGTATCCGTGATATCGCATTAACCTGATACAGATGTACCATTCCTCCCACTCCTCCTGGAGATCACATTTCTGAATAAGAGGGAGTGGAAAATCTAGAAACACGAGTGCTCAGGCGTTGTCAATATGGAAAAAAAAATGTTAAAAAAATTGAAGCACAGTTTGCGAGCGGAGACGAATCGAAACAAGAAAGCCATGCACGTCGGAGAAACATTGGATTCTTTGATATTGCTGATCACTACATATCCGTAAGCACACGAAACCTCTCTTTCAGCATTA
>JAWQUT010000469.1:461188-478915 GCA_033807755.1 Ellobium chinense
GGGGCCGATCAAGCCAATGAAGCATATTTAGAAAATCAAAGAGAATAATTGACGCAATGCAAACTTGATCACAGAGCTCCAAACGACAGATCACAAAATTAGCTGAGCTTTCTTTCATTACGCCATTACGAATGGCTTGAACGACTGAGCGGCTTTGATGGTTTGGGTTGCAGCTTTCGCTTTGCACTTTGTGGAGGAGGTTTCTGGTTTAAATCAGATATATACACTGAAGATTGATATACGATGAAAGAACTGGTGGGAAGAATAGGATTAATTTGCCAGTGATTCAGAAGTAGGGTGAGTGGGAATATAAGGGCGAAAGAGAGGAGAGGTAAAGGGGAAAGATATGATATCAAAATGTGATTAAAGATGGGGTTCAGCAACCATGGAGAGACGGAATGAAGTCGAGGTATAAACCGGAGAAAGGATGGGAGGGAGATAAAGGGAGGTGACGGGCTTTTGCAGGTTATTCTAGACTTATAAAAAAGTTTAGTGGAAATACTGTGTAAATAATATGCATTTATTAATTCAATAATCTGTGCAGTTGTTCTAGTGTTGCGGTTGATGATTTCGTAACAAAAGTGACTGTTATCAATGTTTGTATTCAAGATGCCTGGCATAAAGCCTAAGAATAAAGAAATCTGCCTGCTTTTTTGTTTTCTTTAGTTGCGAGATAGGTGCTGAATGAAATTTTCCGAGATAGGCATCACGCATGTCAACTCTACATTAATCTAAAAGAGAGTGAATAACGATTACACTCCATGTACAGAGCGAATCTGTCCAACTGCAAATCCGAGTAGGACGTTCACCATTGTAGTGACTTTGATTGATTTTAGATGCATTTTTTTTTATTCTTAACGTTCCAATACTTGCCTACATTCGGAGAGATTGTTTTGCCACTGATGAAGTCAACCTTTTGGAGTAGAGAGTAAGCTTTGATGACACTTTTCGTTTCTTTATTGTGCGCATTAAAAATTACAGCGAATGACCTTTCTTTTTTCTTTTTTTTTTAACTTTGTTAAACGATGTGTAAAGTGACTAGACACATTTTGCTTAAAGCACATGCATTAATGTGGACAAACAGATACACAACAAACGGATATACGACAAATGGATACGCGACACAGTGCAAATTTTAATTTTGAAACAGTTCTACTGAGCCATAATAGCGATATTTCAGGAAAACAAACGCCAACTTTTTTTTTTTTCCCGACCTTACTATAGTCTAGAACAAAAGATGTTTAGTGTACCGTAAACCTCTTGGGATCCCAAAAAGGAAATTATCAGTACTTACGAATGATCGAGACCCATCTCAAAACAGCAGGTCCAAAGACAAAATAAGCACAACAATAGCAATAAACAACGAAGCATTCTAGATTGCGTGATCAAGATGTGAATTAGTGTCACTTTGTACACTACCTCGTCTCCTCCCCCACAAACTTTCTCTCATTTTGCGCCTTCTATTTCTACAGTCTTTATGTTTCTATTTCAGAAACTTCTGCAACATAGTTGTAATATACGCGTATCATCCAATAATAGGTATTACAAAACGCTGCATGTTGTTTATATCTACAGTTAGACGAAAACGCTAACGTTGTCAGCCGCCATGTTGGCCTAGTTACTAAAAAAAAGTAGGTTACTTGTCGCACCCGGAAGTTCGTAGGACACTCCCAAGTATGTCGGTGGCCGCGCACTTTACTTCACACTCTACAGACACTTCTGCGGATGCTATCAACAACCTTTGTCAAACGTCAGGCAATAAGTCAATTAGGGTTCTGTAGGCTATTTGTGAATCGGAATAGAAGACTGTAAATAGAATCATTTGACCACCAAAAAGAAAAGAGACGACGGTATAATATAAGGACGGTCACTTGTACTTACAAATAAAATAGATTACGAAAGCGTTGGTTGAGTCATCTGCTCTTAAGGGAAATGTAATGACTTACTATTTAAATGTTCGCCGTCGCCTACTTTTGTGGGTGCATGTGTACTGTTTTGTAACTGTGCACAATCCGGTAGAAAAGGGAGTTGATTGAAAAATAGTTGTGGGGGTGGGGGTGGGGAGGGGAGTGGAATCACTGACTGTATTTTTAAAATGTTGGAGAAGGAAGGAGCGAATGTGCATGTGATCGTATCTGTAATGAAAAGCCCACATAAGCCATGACAATTCTCACACATGTCACAAGGGGTGTAGCGTAGTGGTAGTCAAACAGCCATTGACCACCACTAAAAAAAAAGAACGTCTCGTAAAATGTTAAATAAAACAAATACACAAGTAAAAAGTACAATAAGAAATGCCACCCTCCATAACCCATTATCAACTCTCAACCTTGTAATACACCAAGCCAATTTTTTTTTTTTAAGTGTCACAAGTCACTTGAAATTTTTACCACAGGAACGGCACTTGCACCCTGACAGAGCCCCAGGTGCAGCCCAGCTTATTAAGCCAAGTAGCCATTTTGGTTTTTGACCTGACTATATAGGTTTCCTCACTGGTACCTTGTCGTCGCTGTGTTATGCACAAATATCGTCCTTTTTACCCAGACTGAGCCCCAGCAGCACTCGCGAGCACTGCTAGAATTTCCATGCCTATAAACAAAAGTCTAATGCTTACAGGCCTGTAATTGTACTTCCACTATTGGGTCCCACTACTTAGGGGTTAAATTTCATCTCCCCTTTTCCCTCGTTTGGCATGCCCTGCTTCCAATAATAAGGGGGCAAATTTTGATATCATGGGAAACTGTGTCCATTTTACCTTATTTTGCCAGACACTATTTAGCTCTGGGCTGGAACTGCCAGGTCAAGGGTGTGTTTAGGCGGAAGAGGAAGAGTTTGGCGTTGACCAGTGAAAAAGGTAGGCTCTGTTCACAAATAGCAACCAAACTAAAAAATTTAATGGGCCTGCTAGAGTTGGGTCAGTCTTAAAATGTGGGCCACATAATAAGCTTCAATCTGGTATGGATATGAAAGCTAAAATTTTGGGTTCAGAGGACAGCTCAAAATGCTAATATAGCCCATAGAGGGAAAAAAGTATCCAATCCCATTACAGGTCTGTAACCTAAATGCCTACGGAAGAAAAACGAGGCCATAAGGAAAGGAGTCAGATGAATGACTTGCCATGTTTACATTGGCTGGCTTTGAATAAGTCGGTGCGTTTAATTGAGGCCTGCGTCATTTCTTGTTTCGGTGCCTGTAGACTAGATAGATCTAAAGCTAGCGTCTAGATCTAAACCATGTGTGAGCAGTGTGGAAGTGTGTTAGCGTCACGGGTGAACACTAGGCTCGCACATGGAGGTTAGGAGCAATATTCAGGCAGTAGGTATTTAAGAATCAAATTGCTGTGAAGTTAGCGTCCCTGTGGTGTAGTGGTAGCACGTTCAGACTTGCAAGCATAGAGACCCTGGGTTGATTCCCGTTAGGGACAAGAAATTTCTAATAAAGGTTTTTTCGGCCCCTCTTCTCAAAATTGATCTTTCACAGTAATTTGGTAAAATCCCTGATGGCATAATAATAAATATAGATAATATGTAAGATCTAAAAAATTATCAGACTGAGCTCTCCCTCTTTAATATAGAGATGAATACTACCTTGCCACCCGGTAACACATTAATAACTTGAAACTTTTTTTTTTCGGCAAGATGGCTGTAGTGAGGCCCATAACAAATAATTATGGCTATTGTTTTGAACACACCCATTGCGAGCACTCTCTTATCGTCTTGCGACCGATAAAATATATTTCACATACGCAACTATGAGCTAGGCATAAGCACCTAGCGGTAGACTGCTTTCACATAGATCTCGAACTGAAAGATATCGGAATTCTTTTGTACCCTTTTCGGCGAGAATGCAACGCGACTCTTCTTGGTTCTGCTATGTAGACCTATAGTGATCCAAAGTCGAACTTGTCCGTCTCAAATAAATGTGTGTGTGTATGTGTGTGTGTGTGTGTGTGTGTGTGTGTNGGGGGGGGGTGCGTGTGTGTTTGTGTGGGTGTGTGTGTGGGTGTGTGTGTGGGTGGATGGATGGGTGGGTGAGAGAGAGAGAGAGAAAGAGAGAGAAAGAGAGAGAGAGAGAGAGGAAAAGACAGTGTGTGCAAGTCCAGGTATACATTGGAGTATCTGCACGTCTGAGTATTTTTCTTTATGTGTTTCTGTATAACATATCTATTGTAATCACTGTAACAAAGACACATTTCCCTTATGGATGAATACACGTATCTTATCTTATCTTATCTTATCTTATCTTATCTTATCTTATCTTAAAATACATGTATTGCATAGCGTGCCTTGCTATGGAAACAAATTCCTTCTACGACAGTGACCCCAGTCATGTTGCCAGTTAAAGAAACGACTTAACAATCTAAACTGTAAGGAGTAAACAATAAGTCAGTGGAGTTGCACTGTTGCTATTGTCACTGATTATGGTGTTGTTGTTGTCGTTGTTGTTGTTGTTGCTGTTGTTGTTGCTGTTGTTGTTGTTGTTGTTCTTCTTCTTCTTCTTCTTCTTCTTCTTCTTCTTCTTCTTCTTCTTCTTCTTCTTCTTCTTCATGTTGTTGTTGTTGTTAGCAATGATTTCCTGTATCTTTATGCAAGTTTGCCTACATGATTTCGACCCCCGCGCTACGCCCCTGTTTGTTGTGTCTAAAATTGCTNTGCCACACAACTTTAAAACATGTTCTCTTATTACTGCAATTAAAATACAACAATACGACATTAATTCCAACAATAATTGCAGAGAACCCCTGCTGTTACATTTCGTCGCCTTCCACACGAAAGGGTGTATCCCGATTTTTGACGGTTTTGAGTTATCACCGCAGTACGTAGTGCTATCTCAGAACTATGTTCACACGAAACGGTGTATCCCTAGCTCAAATAGTAACGAAGATATAGCATAACATTCCTAAGGGCTTAAGCTAACTATCAATATGATCGAATCAGACGTAAATCGCTCTCCTTAAAAACGTAAAAAACAGGGATACGCCCTTTCGTGTGGAAAGCTGCGATTTGTATGTCTCCACTCTCTGCCATGGACCTTAAAACTTAATGACTCAATCTTCGGTATCAAATTTCACAAACTCAACAAACCTTTCATCTTTTCCCCTCCTCTCAAAATCCTGCTGCGCTTATTTTACATAGCAATGCAAGCTGCTGTCTCATAATGGTGATGATGATGATGACAATAACAAAAAAAGTGTAAATTGCACCACTATTGTAATTAAATCCTGCATTTTAGGTGCAGCGTCAACGCCACAGGACGTCGTTTCCAGTAGAGATCTGAATCAAATGGTTCTGTCAAGACGGTTGCTGCTGCGAAATATTGGAAACAACTTGACAACAAAGACATGAAGCCATTCTTTGTGTCTTTCTGCTGTGCATTGTCTTGTCAGGTGGGCACCAGTGTTAGATAACACTTTCATTACTGTCATCGTCAAGCACCATGACCATCATCATCATCATCATCATCATCATTATCATCATCATTATCATCATCCCACCTCATCATCATCACCATCATCATCGTCATCAGTGTTTTTATTAAACGTCATTTCACACTGGATAATATCAATAAGTGACTAAAGAAAAATGTAAGAAATTAATTTTGTTTTCGGAATGGCGTTCGTCTTCAGATGCAGAACAAAGTTATCTCGGCATGATGTGGCAAAAGTAGAGATTTTTTTTCTAAACATTTGAGCAACATTCATGAAAAATAAAAGGCTTGAACAGACTCAAAATAATATTCAACAAGGGATGCAACAAAAGAGAATATAAACAATTAAGGCGAACACCTTTTGCGCCATAATCATCATCATCATCATCATCATCATCATCATCTGCAGCAGTAGCAGCATCTGTATCTCTGTAAAATAAACGAACATTTTAAAACACTACTTTAATTCGATCAACTTTGATTAAAATAGTTATTAACGCTAAAGGGTAAACCAATCTAAACGTTCTGGCAAAAAGCTTTCTCTAGTACAAATAAAATTTTTCAAAATGAATTAAATTTTAAAAAAAAATAAAATCGGCACCATCATCATCACCATCAAACACAACTGTAATCAACCGTGTTACATAAGGCTGATGCTCATATTTATCCCAATTCAGCCGGAGCTAAACGGGACATCCGGTTTGTACTACAGTGACCTCCTGGGGTGCCACCCGGACTGTGCGCTGAAAACCTCTGCACCTCTGCGTCTTGTGACAAGTATCCTACGGTATGCCCATCCCTTTTGTTTTTTTTTTAAATTAGACTTCACCTTTTCGAATCAGCTAGTCAGGACAAATAAGCCCATAATATTATTTGCCATAACATGACGGTAACGTGGGTTGTAAAAAACTTTAATCCTATATGTATAGCTTTGGGTGAATCCGAATTCATATTAAAAATTCAACCACAGCACCGAATATGCATGATAAACAACGGGCTGGTTGGCTCACTGTATTATATTATCACAATAGGGGCAGGGATGGGCGATTCCACATATCGATTTCACTCCAAGTACTTTGGATCTCGAAATCGAAAGATCCGAGCACGATTCCAAAATAATACTTTGCCAGGTTTAGCGGATTACGAATAAAGATATGCGATATATAAGTAAAGTGTTATGGGCCCAGAAAACAAGAAAATCGGATAGTTTACCGATGAATCTGCTGAGTCTGTGCAAAGAGTGAAAGTTGATAATCGGATCGTTGAAATCTGCAACTTCCAATTCCAGGGTATTTGTTGGCGGAGAACTGAACAAGAAATGAACAGTTAATTTTATGGTTGTTCTTGTAAGAAGGGTTAGTCCGTTTAAGCTTCGCATTTTATTACGAAAATAAAAGTAAAACTATCTCAAATATTTAAGATTTATGCATAAACATTGCTAGGATTCAGTTAATTGAGATTATTTTTTAGAAGTACTTGGAATCGATTTGATTTCAATATTCAGAATCGAATCTAATTGATTCATTGCATGAAAACGAGAATCGAACACTGGAATCGGAATATGCCAACTACTACTAATATAGACTCATACGTGGCAAGCAGTGAACACGAGTTTAACATAGACGATGGTGCAGATGTTGCACACTCTGAGTGAGTCAGTTTTCACGACCAAATTGATCGGAGCACAGAATTGAGACTTATTATGCATGACGGTTTTGTTTTGGACAGGGTGAACGTTGGAGATTCATGTGGGGCAAGGTGACAGTGAAAAATCATTTTTAATGGTTTTTTTGGGGGGGAGGCAGCCTTGCTGTGTGGTTTGTGATCGTATATAGAAATGAAGAGCTGTCAAATCTAAGGTTTGTGTGCTCTGCTTGTGGGCAGGGCCGTGTACGTTGTGGTGTCTTTGTAAAAAAATTCTTCACTTTCCTTTCCCCTCTCGACTTGCATGTAAATGACAAAATGGCTTTAGAGCTGCGAGGACCAGCAATGACTTTGTTATATCTTTCATTCTGAATATTATTTACTATTATGTATTTATATGAATGATGCTATACTGTTATTTATTGCTTGTATTAAGAATGAGATATATAACACGGTATGGCATTGGAGACTAATTTCACTACGGGATAAATAAAATTCCTAATTTTTTTTTTTTTCAATTTTCAAAGCCATCAACCAGAGAAGGACTGAAGGACAGAGCAGTATAAGATCCATACACTAACCGCCACTCCACACTCAAACCCGTCCCAATAGGCTATTGCAAAATTTTCCCTTGGAGGCTCAGTTATGATATTACAAAGGCATACTTGGCTCTTCCGCATCAGCCTTGGAAGGGCGTTATGATTAATATTAGCTGCCTGTAGCTTTGAAAAAGGCTGTGAATGTCACACACATTAGACTGGGCAGGGAAGGCTCGTGATTCCCAAACTTTCACGTGCAAACTTCTCTCTTTCTCTATCTCTTTCTCTCTCTCTCTCTCTCTCTCTCTCTCTCTCTCTTCCTCCCTTCCTCCCGGTCCCACCCACTTCCTCCAAGTTTTTCTCAAATGATAACAAGAAGAACATTAAACCTAGACCATATGAGATAAATGGCTCTCTCTCTCTCTTTCTCTCTCTCTCTCTTTCTCTCTCTCTCACACTCTCTCTCTCTCTCTTTCTCTCTCTCTCTCTTTCTAACACTCTCTCACTCTCTCTCTCTCTCTCTTTTTCTCTCTCTCTTTCTCTCTCTCTTTCTCTCTCTCTTTCTCTCTCTCTCACTCTCTCAACTAGCTATAGCAAAGATACATGGCTGTATCAAGAGGATCGTGCAAGGCTGACATTCAGAAGAAATCTTTTGAACAAAAAGAGTTTCTACGTTTGGCTTTCTTTTTTGTTTCTTCTTCTTTTTTTTTGATAACCGTTACAATTTATTTTGATTCCGAGCCTAATTTCACCTTGCATCGCACGGGTTGCACTTAACCGCCCCTGAGAATAGAGAAGGGGGTAGGGAGGGGGAGGGGGTGAGGCTGCATGAGGATGGATCTCTTCACCTACTGTAACAAAATCGCTGACAATTGAACAATGCAACCTGCTGCTCATTGCGTGTACCAATAACGCATGCTGGGGTAATTAGTTTTGCTTAGTTTACGACTCACTAACTATAAGCTAATGAGTATCTGACGGGGCAAGAATGTGGTTTGGCCAGAGAGTCTAAAACTGTGTTGGCCAAAAGCCAGCAGGATGGTCTTAGTCGTTCTTTGACGTTTTCATTCGGCAAAAGAGATCAAAAAGTTTCCAGAGAATTTCCGATCTGTGCCTAATAAAGAAAGAGCATTACTAGATTATGTTGAAAGACTCTCTCAAGAATGCCCTCTCTTCTCTAACCCTAACACATGTATAAAATTATGCTTCTAATGCAAGATTCTTTAGGGAAATTGTTTTGCAATGACATACACTTTTACATACATCATTCATAATATAAAATACATGCATGTAATAACACAATATTATTACAAATAAACTTCATCACAAAGGCATCGCTAGTAGCCGCTGTGCAGCGCCCTGGTCCTCTCCAGCTCTAATGTTAGATATTTACTCACATCGGAGTCCAAATGAACATTAAGAATGAAGTTTCTTTCCCAAGAACACCACAATATGAATCGTTCTGTCCTAGAGTTGAACACACAAATCTTAGACTTGGCAGTCTTCAGTTTCTGAGTCCGACTCATAAACCCCACGGCCATACTGCCTTCTAATGCCTCCAGAAATGACAGTAACCTTCCCACCAAATGAAGTTAACTTAAGAAATGTTACCAAAGGTAAAAAAAAAAGTATTTGAGACTCCTTGCTTCTTAACAGGGAACGATTATTTGAGGCAAGGGTTTTAACGTTAGTATTGATCTCTCTACCGTGTCTTCATTATGGATGTTCTCAAACACGTTTATTACGAAATCATTTGTACTAAACTAGCAATATTGGGAACATGCTGCCATTCTAAGGGAAGGTTCCACCTGTCCCACTGATTTTGCGAAATCTGCATATTACGAAAGAGTTGAGGACGTCCTGTACATTTCGTTAAAACCTTACATGAGAACACGTTTAAATTAGCAATACAGCGTACACGTCAGTGTGTGGCTGCCCCGTGAACACCTGTATTAGACTCTTTACTTGAGACCATTTAGATTTGCTTGAGGAGTAAAGGCAGTGATCACTGCGGACGACACTGAAAATGAAGATTGAAATAGCTGTTTGTCTTCTCCTGCTGTGCTTCGTTGGTAAATATTATCATCGTTATCGTCAGTGTCGTTATCCATCGCCATCAGAAGCATCATTATCATTATACAAAAAGTCCAAAATTATTTCGGTGAAATTCAGTAAAACGTAAAGCATTGACTTGTCAATGGTGTTTGCTATACTTATATCTTTGTTTCGTTCATTAACATACATATACCACCGTTAATTCTTGCCATATTCACAAAACAGTTGACAAGACGTTCCATTAACAAATTTAAAACCGTAAATGGTTGCTGCCATGTGGCCGAGATTTCTCTCCTGGAGATATCAAAAGACGTCACATTTCTAAAAAAAAAGAAAAAACCCTAGTAGGGGTGCATCCTTTCTCATTGTGCCTGACGTGCCCCCCCCCTCCCCTACAACATTGCACTGTTGATACTTCCTTTGCCAAGGACCGCCCACAGACTATAAGGACGGCCCCTTTCGGGAAACCAAAAGTAGAAAAGGCATGTATATGGTTCAAAAGAGGACGTGGATAGGTAAACTCTATTCAAGCTTAAAGGGTTTTCATTGTTGTTGCTGTTGTTGTTGTTGTTGTTGTTGTTGTTGTTGTTGTTGTTGTTGTTGTTGTTGTTTTGAAATGAAACACACATTGCCGCGATTATCACCATCTTGCATTACCATTCATGGGTATGATTATTATTATTATTGCCATGCTTACATCTTTATTATGTAGCCGGGATCGAAGAGGGACCCCCACCATGTGACAAGGGTGTCCCAGTAAGTCCCTGTCTCCAAGCTCGCTGTGACGATGACACTGAGACTTGTGACAGCTACCCAGAGGCAACGTGCTTGTAAGATGATGCCTGTCAGGTTCAGGTCATATTTTATCATTAAAAAGACCTAGTATCATTTTCCTGTCAGGTCATATTTTATCATTGAAAAGACCTTGTGTCATATGCCTGTCAGGTCATATTTTATGATTGAAAAGACCTTGTGTCATATGCCTGTCAGGTCATATTTTATCTTAGAAAAGACTTAGTCATATGCATGTCGAGTCATTATTTTATCGTTGAAAAGACTTTGTGTCATATGTCTGTCAGGTCATATTTTATCATTGAAAAGACCTAGTATCATGTACCTGTCAGGTCATATTTTATCATTGAAAAGACCTAGTATAATATGCCTGTCAGGTCATATTTTATCAATGAAAAGGTCTAAAGACATATGCATGTCGGGTCATATTTTATCATTTAGAAATTTTAATGTCATATATGCATGTCAGGCAAATATCAGATCTAAGTACACGGCATAAAAAAAAAAAAAGAAATTTCATTATGGTCTTGATTGTTTACTATATAAACTTTCCTATGTTGCCATTTTATTGAAAAATTACCGTTGACACGAAATAAGGTAAAAGTAACCATTTGGCTCTTTTGTGTAGAACAAAGTTTGTATTTCAGGTGATAAAGTGCGGCTGATTGAAGTGTCAACTAAATGTAAAATGTAGGAATGTATTTTGACTAAATAATGTGATCAATTTGTTCTATGCTTCTAAAGTGCCCGTGCATGTGTGCGATTGGTTTGTGGTGTTTTTGTAACTTGTATTCTATGTTCAGACATTAAGATACTTTTTTTTTTAATGTTTAAGTTCGGGTGTCTTACAGAAAGTTATGGCAGACGTAGGCATGCGCGGTATTCTCTGGTGCTACGATCGTATTGCACATTGTGTTTAGTTACGTTCAGTTTAGTTTATTTTCTTGTGGGCCAACGGCCAATGAACTATATTAATTATCTCAGTACAATAAATAGCAATTTGTGACGTAATAACAATAATATGTATATTTGCAAATTTTATATCACTTATTTATCTTGAACAGAAAAACAGACAGACTAGCAGATAGACAGACAGACAGACAGACAGACAGACAGACAGACAGATAGATAGATAGATAGATAGATAGATAGATAGATAGATAGATAGATAGATAGATAAACAGCCAGTCAGACATATGCACATACACACATATACACACACACAGAGCTATCAGACAAACAGACAGTTAGACAGACAGACAGACAGACAGACAGACATCCCATAAACCTTACATTTTCTCTTGTTGGTGCACTCATAGTTCTTAGCGTCACATCCACTCCACTTAGACGCAAAAAAAAACGCGCTCTCACATACCCCTCCCCCCCTTCCTCCCCCATGCCTGAACATAACTACCTTCTAGTGCATTTTAGCAAACGGCCCCTGTTATACAAGTGTATGATATCAGATAAACAATCGTGTCCTTCTTTTTTGGCGGACACTCACTCTTAGCACTCAAAAATATCTTTCATAAGCTACATGTTACGATTTAGCATCAAGTATGAATTTCACGTCCAGTCCGTAACGAGCAGTATGATAGTGACATCAGGATATGAAAATATTTTAGAACTTGCGCTTTAACGATGGGATCTCTTACCATCAAAAGAATTACAATAACTCTGCATGTTGACCTCAGCCAAGGGTGTACTCAGCACAACTTTTTAATTTAACGTCATACGCATGCCAGATTATATTCTTACGATGGTAAGTGATCCCATCGTTAACGCGCAAACTCTCAATTATGCGTAGGCGTGTCTCGGCTATAAACAATCCGTGGGTGATTCGAATTTTAAAACAAAAGTTGTCGGTCAGTATCACTGTAAACATTCCTAGCGGTGTTCTCGATGTGACCAGTGAATAGGCAGCCTGCTTTGTTTCTTCCCCAGCAACTGGAACTGTGGAGGATGCTATGCTAGGTGGTTTTTCAACAATACAGAAGTAACTGAGCTATGCAGTGAAGATTAGAATGATGGAGTTGAATATTTTGACCCACATTCACCTTGTGCCCAGTGGTAAGGCAAACAGCAAGACCAGTTTCCATGGCAACGATGTTAGCGTCATTGGCCCTCTACCATGGCCTGTTGTAGAATTTTGATGCAGATGTAGATTTTGACTGCGATAAGGGTGGACATATTTGCTGCAATGGAATCATTGGTTATTAAAACTGTTGCCAAAAAATCAGTCTGCAGTCTATGTTTAGTGATTTTTATTAATGCGTCAAAAAATCTCGACTAAGTTGTCACCTGTGGTCGTAATAATGTGTAATCCATATGTTAGTTCATGTATTGCGTTAACCAAAATGAACACTACTAATGTTTTTGAAGTTTCCCATGGTTTACGTAGTGCGTTAACTAACATAAGGATTATACATAACGGCCACAGGGCTAGATTAACTGTGTGCATGTCACAGGGTGCAACAGAAGTCATGGGGACTGTTTATCATAAGAAAATACAGTATTAGTGTTTTAAGTGTGCTTTAATTCGTGAATTTGTTATAGAACAATGTCAGCTGTGTCTGTATTCTGTGTTCGGTTCATTTTAACTGATGCGTCAGATAATCTCAATCAGGATGTCATTAGGGCTGGAATATCTGGGTGCCTGTCTCTGGGGGACAACAAATGTCATGGAACATGTATATGATAAGCAAAATATTAATAATAGCTTTGTGTTTTTTACGTACTCTCGATATTATCATAGGACAATGACGCACTCGTGTGACATTAGCAACTGTCGATGTCATACGACAAAGTCGAGAATAGAAGAAAAAAACACAAGGCTGTTATCTGTATTCTATTCCTCCCACTCCCCCTTTTTTCTGTCCTTTGTCAAACTCATTCTAAAACGCAATATAATCTTATCAAGATGAGGGAGATGTATGAGAGATGTGAGGGAGATAACAACAATAAATAATAATAATTATCTACATTCTTAAGTAATGAATTGCTGGGCTATGCGATACAGCTGAACTTCGATAATAAGTATAGCACATGGAAAAAGTGTATTGTAAATGGAGGAATGGAGGAATTTTAAAATACGCAAGGTGTAAAATACATGTTAAGGTGGGTTTTCTTAAGTAATGAAATGACAGAATGATCCTGAATCCAAGCATGTAAAAGTCACACAATAACAAGATATACGTATTAAGTCAGTTTTATGAGGTTTTACCGTATTCCTCTCCGTAATATTGTATGTCACAGTTCTAGTGTCATGCTGTACCTAAGCGCAACTCAACAAACAGAAGTAGGCTTAAAAGCGAGAGAATGGACAATAACAAAGATTCTATCCTTGAGACGTATGATGACCCCGGAATGAGCGGAGCAGCGGGGTGACTTGGTTATGCAGTTAGACTCAAGATTTAAAGGTAATGGGTTCGATTCCCACCGGTGCCACACTGGATGTTTCATGGGAAAGCATTTTATTCACATTTTGCTAGGTCCAATCAGTCTGTAATATGAGTACCTGGCCATAGGCAGTAAACAATGTTGTCAGAATGTAAATAATCAGTGTCTGAGGATATGTGTGCTTTGACCCTCCCTTTAACAAAAGGAAAAAATGTTTGTTCGCTATTTATTTCTTTGCCTTGCTTATTTTATTTATTTATTTATTTTATGTNATATAGTTTGAATATATTTTAACCCTTTGTTCCCATCTTTAATTCATGACAAGTATCTTAAATTCACAAGAGTCGTGGGAGAAACAATCACCGGCTGTCAATATCCGTGTGCTTTTTGTCATTCAGCGTTGGAATGTAGATGTTTACAGAGACAAAACAGACATAAACTACCAAACAGTCTCTTTTTTTAATTCAATGCAGCAGTCCTATAAACAAAACAAAAAAAAATCCAGATCAACAAAAACAAAACAAAAAAAGGAAATTACAGTCAGTTACAAAAGCGGTGCACAGTGGAAGCACATTATTTAAAGGCTTGACACACACGGGAAAAAAGTGTCAAGTCGTGTCGAGCATTATTTGATGCCCTGTTCCTGGAAATGTAGTTTTTAACGAGGAAATGTGTCTCTCTGTCACGAAATGACTTGACAGCTTGCGCAGTAACGATGGGATCTTGTACCATGGAACGATTTATTACGTTAGTGCATCGGTGCTGAACGCACCTTTGGTAGCATTCAACATGCAGTGTTAATGCAGTTCTTATGATTGTAAAAGATCCTATCGTCAATGTGCAAACTCTCCATTTGATGTCCTGTTCCTGGAAATGTATTTTTTAATGAGGAAAGGTATCATCCTGCCACGTAATATATGCATGGGTTGTGTACATGTCCGTCCTGTAACTTTACGAGGCCTCACACCTGGTCAGTATGTAAATAATTAACATAAGCAGGATCTGGGCCTATTATTCCGAATGCATGGCTTGCGATCCTCCAAGCTGTCACAAGGCTTGTTGAGTAAACACAATTCAAAGCTTGCGCATTATCGATGGGCTCTCTTACCGTACGAATTACGTTAACTCAGCATCAACGCTACTAAGCGTGTAGTGCTATTCAGCACGATGTCCTAAATGAACGTAATTCTTATGATGAAGAGAGAGTCCCAAGTATCTAGTAGCAGAGTATGGTTCAAATTGAACTGTAAGCATAATTATTTGTAGGCAATGGCAGGGGGGAGGAATGGGGAATGAGTTGTATTCGTACTTGGAAGGTTGGAGGGGGGGGGGAGGGTGAGAGGGTTGCAGTGAGAAGGAAAACAAAATGCAGTCCTTAATCAAAGGCGTATCTGAAGACTGGTTATGCATGCCAAACACAATGGTCCGGGCTTAGTCGGAATTTCACGTATCGGTGGAAACTATTCGGAGTAGGTGAATGCAAAGATTATGGGACGCCGTGATTTTCCGAATTTTGTATTGAAATTAAGTTTTGCAGTCAAACAAAAAGTGCCGCTGAGCTGAATCAACGATTTTGGGTATGGAAACAAATGTTTAAAACCGCACCATCCGATCTTTACAGTCGGAAAGCAAGCCCTGTTATCTTGACGCAGAGGAATTTCAAATATTAGACATTTTAAATATCAATTTTCTCTTAACTTGTCGTTCAGAGGGAAAGTAAACTAGCAGTGTCTGTTCAGTATTAAACCGTTTATTTGTCAAGTTCGGAACGAAATTGCGCTTTCACGTGAGGAGAGTGACTAAATTCAAATTAGTGAGGGATCCCATCATGCCTTGCCTCTCTTTTCATACCTCGGGGGAACCTTCAAACACGTAGTAAGCACCATCGGGTGTTAATGCAGTTCTTACATTGGTAAGAGATCCATCGTTATGGCGCAAACTCTCATGTATTAAACCATTTATTTGTCAAGTTTGAGAAAAAAAAAAGCACTTAACAAAGTTAAGGGGTGCAACTGAAGTCAAATTAGTGAGGGGTCTCATTATACCCCTGTTATCGTTTTCATACCCCGGGTGGAGGGAGCTTTAAAGATGTACTTATCCTCAACTGTTAACGATGAGGTAGTTGGGGGACTTTTTTTTTTCAAATTTGTATTTTTTGAGATTCTAGGTGTCGTGGTCAGCATAATGATCCGGTCGGGGTATAAATACACCTGTCTAGGGGTCTATGTGCGCCACTCAAGATAAATTCAAGTTAAATGGTGAACATAGAGGGTCAGCATTCACACAAAGTTGAGAACACCTTCATCTAGAGCCATGAGAAGTGTAGCGATCTTCGGAGTTCTTGTGCTCTGTTGCCTTTATTTCGCGCAGCTGCACCGTGTGACTGTGAGTATCACAATAAGTTGTGACATCACCATCACAGTCACCATCACCACCATGATCATCACCACCATTGATTATGAATAATATATTTAAAATATATATTAAGGAACTGTCTACCAGTCGATGTTAAACAATTTAATAATTATAACACAATATGGAGTAAGAATTTCACAAATAAAAATCACTAGTCTATCATGATCATCACCACCATCATCACCGTCATCATCATCACCATTACCACCATCATCATTACCACAACCATTGCTACCACCGACCGTTTTGACGCAGAAGACTGTACACGTATTTTTCAGTTATGCCAAATACTGTACAACCTTATTTGTTAATATGACTGTTAAAGATTATTCGCTATGAAAAAAAAAACCCAAAAAACAACCTAAGTTTCAGTCTGTACTGTACAATCACACCTGATACAGACCTGATACAATATTCAGTTACATACAATGTTGCTGCTATCTACAATGGCTTTATCACTTCATGAGGTCTAAATACGGAAGTCGCGATACGAATCGCTTTTACCATGAATATCAAATGAGTTCATGAAGTAAGGCCTGATATTCTGTCACGCATAATCATCGTGGGGAGGAGAGAGAAGGGAGGGGGAGGGGGGATAATGTGAGCCCGAAATTATATTATTATCTGGAAAGCGATCACTAGGCCTTTTACCAAATTGCTGTGAGAGATCAGGTTTGAAAAGAAAGACCAATAAAAAAAAAAAAAAAGTCTTTTTTCTACCGGGAATCGAATCCGGAGTCTCTCTGCTCGTAAGTCTGAACGTGTTACCACTATACCACACAAATAATTTTAATGAGAGATAGTATGTTTTTTTTCGAAATAGAAAGACTCTGTCTCTCACATAACAAAAAGGGTTATGTCAGAGTTAAGGTTATTTGTCGCGAGACATTAATCAAGATCAATATTTTCCACATTAGTAATGTTGATTGTGAAAGTGAGTTTACCTCAGATGTGTTGTCTGATACCTAACGACAGATTAATCAGATGTCGAATAATCTTATCAGGTGAAAGAAGGCCACGGGTTGGACCCCCAGAATGTCACCTGCTGGAATATATTATGATGATCAATTGTGTCAAGATGGCATGCCACCCAGAACTTGATGTTTGTCCCAACTACCCAGGAGCAACTTGCTTGTAAGGAAGAATCATGTCACACTTTAACCAACAACCACTCCTATAGTAGTAATAATAATATGGCGGTTTTTAAGGCTAAGGATAAGGATAAGGATAACCTTATTTGTCCACAAAGGGAAATTAGCTTTGTTACAGTGTGCTTACAAAACATAAATATGCCTATCTGTGCAAACACACACACTCCCTCGCTATCACACATACATACACACATACTTCCACACACACACCTACAAGCAACCACGAACACACACTTTTGTAATAATATATCACTACACACACACACACACACACACACACACACACACACACACACACACACACA
>JAWQUT010000469.1:488924-502464 GCA_033807755.1 Ellobium chinense
AAAAGAATGTGTATAGCAACGAAATACAATCTCCGATAGATCTTTTCAATCCGCCCGATTCGCCAATCGTCCAACTTTTTCACGGAGTCTAATGCATTCGTCTATGATGCCTTTCGGTGTGCTAGGTATTCTTTCGCCGCTGGTGCGTTGCCTGCCTGCCCATTTGTAAAATGGGGTGTTTGTCTTGTCATATATATATGTCTATTTCACATGAATGTAGTGAAATGTACTGTGACATAGTCTGTGTCAAATTTACTTTATTCTACTCCTCTCTTAGTCACTCTGGATTGCAGAGTCACTGTTTGTTTAATATATCAATATATTATAAGACATAGATTTCTTATCAGTTTCATGCATTAATGATATAATCATTACTATATAAATAGAAAAACTGAGGTCAGATGAATATATAGGGTCCATAAAATATACATAGAAATACTACAAACAAAAAAAAAAAAACAAGTTGGGATGGATAAGTCGACAACATTAGGATGCTCGAACGGCTATTGCTGTCCCGTAACAGTGTCACGGCAAAGTCGGGCCTAATACTTTGTCTCGGTGTTGGACTGAGTTTGGCGGAAGTGATACAGTTATTAAGTAAAGTATAAAGGGAGAGAAAAGCGTAACAAACGTCACTGAGACACAAAATGGAAACACGGGAGAAGTCTAAATATTTTCAATGTATAAATTCTTACATTCATTGAAAGCTTACAAACATTCAATAAATAAATAGATAATAAAATAATAGATAAATAAATAAATAAGCACCTTGTGGCATTGTGAATGTGATCAATATGTTTTACATCCAGCACACAAGGGGTGTGCAATTTCTCACTGGTGAAAATTTAGCACATCACATAAAAACCACCTAGGAGCTCGATCCAACAATTTTTCCCATACCTGTATAGTCTCTCTCGTTATCAGCCTTGTCTTCGCTGCTACTCTCCTGCTTCTTCATCGCTTCCTACTCCTTCTACCTGTTCCTCTACTGTTCCTCCATTTGCTGTTGTTATTATTATTGTTGTTGTTGTTGTTGTTGTTGTTAGTTTTTTGCTTCTCTCTCTTTCATCCTGTTGTTTCGCCTTCCATCTACCTCTTCCTACTATTTTTCTCGCCTTTCTCCTCACACTACATATTCTCCTCATCCTTCTTCAAAAGCATTTTTGAAACCATCAAGCACCGAACAAACCACTCTTATATTTCATCCTTTCTCCAGCGACTATTACTGTGGAGGGTGTTTTGCAAGATGGTACCTGCCCAATGGGGAGGAAGTTACTCATCGGTGCTGAGTCCACGGACGTCTATAGCATGCTGTGTACTTCAGACTGATATGCATTTATTTTTATGACGTCCAAAATCAACAGAGAACTTGCGTATTAACGATGAGATCTGTTGTCATCGTAAAAAATTCATTGGTACATTGGTGCTGAATGCGTTCTTGATAGCAGTTAACATGTAGAGTTAATGTAATTCTTA
This sequence comes from Ellobium chinense, assembly GCA_033807755.1. Taxonomy (NCBI): domain Eukaryota; kingdom Metazoa; phylum Mollusca; class Gastropoda; order Ellobiida; family Ellobiidae; genus Ellobium; species Ellobium chinense. Next base: position 490,401 of record JAWQUT010000469.1, read on the forward strand.
CAATAGTAAGACATCCCATTGTTACTGCGCAAGCTCTGACATTGTTCACTTTTGCATCGTCCCTAAGGAACGCTTCTAGGAGTAGTGTTGTAATCACAAACGTTCAACGAAGTCAGCTGTAATGGCTTTCAGTAATAAAAGTTCGACACACTCTCAGAGTCAAACCTCGTCTCTATATAACTCTTGTATAGCTGTTCTTTGAGTATAACAGTATCATGCTGGTCATGTTTTTGTCTTTGAATCTAATATAATCATATTTGTGTATATGTTATCTGTGAGACTGGAAGAACGTTTTGGGCATGTCTGATACTTGTTCGGGAATCTTATGTCATCTTTGTTCAGTGTCTCATTTGCTCTTCCCCCCAAAAAGGCCTGATTTGTTCAGTTTATTTATCATGTGGATACCCTGCATTTTCTAGTTTAGAGCTTTGACCAGTTGTTCACATTAATAAAGGTTATATAATCCAAGGAAGAATACCAATAGAAAAATAAGATAAGAAAGAAAGAAAGAAAGAAAGAAAGAAACATGCGTGATGCAACAACTAAAAGGTATTTTACTCAGAAACCAGACTGACCTGATAGTAACTTTTAATAGCCATTGATCAGATTTCATTAAAAAATGTTCGAGCAAAGTGGTTCTGTCGAAAATAGGAGTTTGTTGTTTTTTTTGGGGGGGTGCCCCAGATGGTGGCTTTCGAAATAAAAAAATGACGCCGTCACAATGGTAGTTGGTCCGGCTGACAACATGCTGGTAATCTGAGGGTCTATCGACATGTATTACTGACACATGTGCCATCAGGGAGGAACCATATGTCTTTACAAGTGGAACCACAGAGGTAGGAGCTGAAAAGGTAGAGATTCGTGGTCTCATAATAGTTAATAATACATTTTTAGATGACAATATAGCAGGACTAAATTAAAAAAGAGAGATCCTTTAGTCATGAAAATGACGCAGGTTCAGTTCTTCCAACATGTCAACAAAGGAGATGGAATGGAGAAACTAAAGAAAAGAGAGACAAAGGAAAAGGGGGGAGNGGGGGGGAGAGAGAGAGAGACACTTTGGGTGCTACATGTAAAGTTTGTCTTAGAGCACGTAGAAAGAATACACCAGTGCCCACTATCTACTTACGTGCACCGCTGTTTTTCATTCACAACATTCGTTTACCAAGAAAACAGTACTCAGCCATTTGAGAGCTTGCACATTAGCGATGAGATCCTCCATCATTGGAAAACTACATTAACTCTGCATGTTGCATGCTACCAAAGGCACGCTCAGCATTGATGTGATAAAGCTGGTAATGGCGATCACATCGTTAACGCGCAAGCTCTGTATTCACTTTTTCGAGCCGCACTCCCGGGCCAGAGGAAACACTATTTTTAACGTGCTTGTTCTGACGGGCTGATGCAGAAAAGTGAATTCCAACAAAAGAGGTGAACTTACTAGCAAGTTGCTGTAGGATGATTAGGACAATCCGAATAGATGCAGGGGTCATCGTAACATGTTGCTGTTTGCACTCCAGCCGGGCAAGGCATTCGAAGCCCATTGTGCTGTCCGGCTGTAGTAAGATTGTAGGAGAATCAGTCAAAGGCAACAAGACTGATCATATTGCGTTTGATAATGATGATGATGAAGAGAATCATTATGACGATGATAATGATGATGCGATTGTTTGCGTTCACCTTTGTCTCGTCCTTTGTTGGGTATCTGAATTTTGGTTGTTGTTGTTTATTCTTAACTTTGGCCATTTAATTCTTAAGTTTGTGCATCCCAGGAAGGAAGTCAGTCTGAGAATTTATGTCTTAAATTTTGTAACGTTTGCATGTATTAAGTCTCCCCCACCCCACCCCACCCCTTGCCCCGCTGGTGCTCACTAATGTTCACTCGGTACTTACTCGCCATGACGGCGATGACCCAGATTTCGGGTGAGTAGTTGTTTTTTTCTCTCCACTCTGTACTTTCGTACACAGAGAGGCTTGTTTATTAGACATGATCTCGATCGAACTTTAGTAGTGATGACTGGAGTGTTCTGAATGGTATATTTGTATCTCAGTCACTATGGTTATCTGACCTCGACACGTTGCAAACTTTCTGGAAAAGTCAGGACAGTTGAAGTCAATTATCGAGACTTTGTAGAGGATCGATGGGGAAATATATTTAAGGAAGTGAGTGTGTGAAGTGTAGGTGTGTGTGTGTAAAGTGAAAGATGAAGTGTCGCTGTAGCATTATCATTTTGCTCGTTAGCCTTGCTTGGCTCACTTGTATCAGTGTTGTGAATAAACGTTCGTTTTCTTCGGTATCAAAGGACATCGTGTTATTCACTGACAGTCACACACAGGCGTTTTGAGAGGTAGCTGAGTGATCAACCCTGGCTCTCTATTATAGGTCTGAGCTGAGTCACGTCATCGCTGCTACAAATTTGTTGGATTCTTATACTTTTCTTTCTTTCTTTCTTTCTTTCTTTCTTTCTTTCTTTCTTTCTTTCTTTCTTTCTTTCTTTCTTTCTTTCTCTCTCTCTTTATTTATATCCAGTGTGGATTATTGTTTTGTAAATAATAATGATGATAATAATTTTAATAAACCCATTATACATGTTTCAAAAAGGTTTGTGTCGCTGGGCAGAATTATGTTTAGTTTTAATAATGATGATGATGATGTTCTACTATTTATATAAGGCTTTAACCGCTGGCATATGACATTATCAAACTGTGTGTACACAGAAGAGGCGCGGGTGGAAGGGGATGAAGATTGAGAGATACACAATATCAAATAAAACAAATTGTTCAGTAAACTTTTGATATCCCTCTCTCCCTCCTCATCCTCCTTTCCTGGCAGGGCTGAGGTCCTCAGCTAGTCATAAAAGATATTATAAGGAAAATCTTTTCAGGTCCAAACCTTATGGCATCAAATNCAATTTTTATGCCATTGTTTTGAGAGTTTCTATATTTTTAAAAATGATGATGCAGATGATGATGATGATAATGATGATGGTCTCTTCATATGTGTTTTTCTTCCTTATCATTATTATTATTATTCCTGATGAAGGAATTTTCAATTCCGAAAATTTGACATTTTTTTATTGTGTGCTTCTTTTTATAATTTAAATAAAATTGTATAGTAGGACACTGATAGACGCTATTATATTTTATTTTGTGTGAAACAAGAGAATCATTATGACGATGATGATGATGATGCGATTGTTTGCGTTCACCTTTGTTTCGTCCTTTGTTGGGTATCTGATTTTTGGTTGTTGTTGTTTATTCTTAACTTTGGCCATTTAATTCTTAAGTTTGTGCATCCCAGGAAGGAAGTCAGTCCGAGAATTTATGTCTTAAAAATTGTAACGTTTGCATGTATTAAGTCTCCCTCACCCCNACCCCACCCCACCCCTTGCCCTGCTGGTGCTCACTAATGTTCACTCGGTACTTACTCGCCATGACGGCGATGACCCAGATTTCGGGTGAGTAGTTGTTTTTTTCTCTCCACTCTGTACTTTCGTACACAGAGAGGCTTGTTTATTAAACATGATCTCGATCGAACTTTAGTAGTAATGACTGGAGTGTTCTGAATGGTATATTTGTATCTCAGTCACTATGGTTATCTGACCTCGACACGTTGCTAACTTTCTGGAAAAGTCAGGACAGTTGAAGTCAATTATCGAGACTTTGTAGAGGTTCGATGGGGAAATATATTTAAGGAAGTGAGTGTGTGAAGTGTAGGTGTGAAAGATGAAGTGTCGCTGTAGCATTATCATTTTACTCGTAAGCCTTGCTTGGCTCTCGTGTACCAGTGTTGTAAATAAACGTTCGTTTTCTTCGTTATCAAGGGACATTGTATGTTATTCACTGACAGTCACAGACAGGCGTTTTGAGAGGTAGCTGAGTGATCAACCCTGGCTCTCTATTATACGTCTGAGCTGAGTCACGTCATCACTGCTACAAATTTGTTGGATTCTTATAGTTTCTTTCTTTCTTTCTTTCTTTCTTTCTTTCTTTCTTTCTTTCTTTCTTTCTTTCTCTCTCTCTCTCTCTTTATTTATATCCAGTGTGGATTATTGTTTTGTAAATAATAATGATGATAATAATTTTAATAAACCCATTATACATGTTTCAAAAAGGTTTGTGTCGCTGGGCAGAATTATGTTTAGTTTTAATAATGATGATGATGATGTTCTACTATTTATATAAGGCTTTAACCGCTGGCATATGACATTATCAAAATTTGTGTACACGGAAGAGGCGCGGGTGGAAGGGGATGAAGATTGAGAGATACACAATATCAAATAAAACAGATTGTTCAGTAAACTTTTGATATCCCTCTCTCCCTCCTCATCCTCCTTTCCTGGCAGGGCTGAGGTCCTCAGCTAGTCATAAAAGATATTATAAGGAAAATCTTTTCAGGTCCAAACCTTATGGCATCAAATGATTTTTATATTATTTTGTCTGTCTGTTATACGATTCATAAATTTAAATTATTATATGAATGATGCTGCTGATGATGATGTTTCATTTCATTTTGTAGTTAACCTGATGAAAGATCACTCTTTAGACCCGAAAATTCTGAGTTATTTTATATCATTATATCGGTGCATTTTAAAGTTAATGGTAACAACTACATGTACTTGTCTGGAAGAAATATGATCATATTTTTCACATTTAATATTGTGGAGAACTTCAAATTATAATAATAACAATAATAATGCGGTTTATAAGTCTCGTATCCAGACTTATGCCCGCTTAGGCAATTTCACACTATTATTTCCCTAGCAGGCCAGGTCTCTCTAGAACTTTCTCAACTCACGGGGGAGTATATACTGCCACTGCCCGATACAGGCTCTGATCTCTGGCATTCTGACATTATCTGCCCATAGTCAGGCACCCAGTTTACAGACGGGTATCTATTTTAATAAAACGCTTCTGCCAAATTTATGTCACAGATTTCTTGAGAACTACGTAACGTAAAAACATGCGGTTTTCACCTAAATCCGTAGAAAATTACATAAAAGATAACTATACACATCAGTTCTCTTTGGGTTTTTTTAACCTTTTTTAAAAAAAAGAATGTGTATAGCAACGAAATACAATCTCCGATAGATCTTTTCAATCCGCACGATTCGCCAACCGTCCAACTTTTTCACGGAGTCTAATGCATTCGTCTATGATGCCTTTCGGTGNACGATGATGATGATGGTGATGATAATGACATATTAGCTGACATGTCTCAATTCTTTGTTCTTCTTTCTGTCTTCATGAGCTTGTTTACTGCATTTATATAAAGTTTTAATTTAGCTTCCCTTTTCATGCACTCTGCATTTTCCAATTTAGTGGATTTCATTATTAATTAGTTATCATGAAGGCAAATGGTAACAACTACATGTACTTGTCTGGATGAAATATGATCATATTTTTCACATTTAATATTTTGGAGAACTTCAAATTATAATAATAACAATAATAATGCGGTTTATAAGTCTCGTATCCAGGCTTATGCCCGCTTAGGCAATTTCACACTGTTATTACCATAGCAGGTCAGGTCTCTCTAGAACTTTCTCAACTCCCTGGGGAGTATATAGTGCCACTGCCCGATACAGGCTCTGATCACTGGCATTCTGACAATATATGCCTATAGCCAGGCACCCAGTTTACAAACGGGTAAAAATGTGATAACAAAAAAGATAACCAGTTTCCATGGTTATAAAGTTGTGATTTACACCAGCTAGCTTTAATTTCGTGTAAGAATATCCGATTTAAATACCTTTCGAGCTTATTTTATGGTGGTGATGATGATGATGATGATGATGATGATGATGATGATGAGAAGGAGGAGAAACAGGAGGAGAAGGATGGTAGTGGATAATTCTGAACGATGACAGTTATGGCACTATAGTCTTACCCTGATGCTCACCTGCTAAGGCAGTGCACAGCAGAAGGACACAAAAAATGACTTTAGTGTTCATGTCTTGGCTGGCAAGTTGTGTTCACTATTCAAGCAGCAGAATACCGTATTGGATGAATCGTTGGGCACAGATCTCTACTGGAAATGACATCCTGTGGCAATTGCTGAACGTTTATATTGCATGATTTAATCATCTACATAACATTTATCTCTCCTTGTTATCAAAATAATAATCGCAAACTGGCAGCAGTTTGCACTTTTATGTGAAAGGTTACAGACTACTTATTTAATAAAAATAGGGTTTAATCATATGCTTTAGGATAACTTATGGAGAATGGGCCCTAGATTGGTGAACCAGACTGCAAGTTATTTTGCATTCTAGCCTGATTTTTTAAACTAAACCTGAAGTTTGGGTCATTCACTTCAGGTTGGAACCTTGTCGTTATGGAAACTAGTTATTATGTTTATGACTTTCGATTTATCGGTTCCTAGTTCAAGAAACAAAATGAAAAATCTAGATGTTTAACATCATTTTAATGTATGTGTGTGTGTGTGTGTGTGTGTGTGTGGGGGGGGGNTGGATGATGTGTGTGTGCGTGTGTGGTTTGTATGTGTATGTGTGTGTGTACGGAATGTGTGTGCGTGAGTATGTGTGCGGTGTGTATGTATTTGTATTATGTTTGCGTATTATGAGTCAGTATGACATTGTATGTTAGTTTTATAGTCTACCAGAGTTTACTATTGATGTATTGTTTGAATATTGTCTCTGTGCACTTGTTCAAGACAAATTTCCGGAAGGATTAATAAAGTTTATCTTATCTTATCTTATCTTATCTTATCTATCTTATCTTATCTTATTTTATCTTATCTTATCTTATCTTATCATCTTATCTTATCTTATCTTATCTTATCTTATAAGCTCACGGGATGCTGCACACTATTACATTAGGCTTTAGAGTCTGTGAAGTTTCTTCTTAGTGACAGTAGAGAACTCAAGTTTTTGGCTTTAAGGTTGCAGAGCCTAACTGGTAAAAAAAAAAAAAAAAATGAACTATCAGAGTCAATAGTAAAAGAGTATAAAATCTGTTTGTGCAGGAATAATCGTATAATATGAAACCACACCGCATGAGGGGTAAAATTCAATCTCGAGTTTGCAAAAATATAATTGTTGCAGACAGTGTTTCCCAATGGCCTCAGCGAATATCCATCTTAACCAGCTCTGTAGAATGACCTAACCAAGCGTCTGCAAATCTATTTTAAAATGTTTAAACAACATTTTTGTCTATAATGCGGCATATCGGACGAGGCTTTTGAAATCAAAGATGCAGCACCATTGTTAAAGGAAGTGGGAGGTGCGAGAGGAGTGGGTTCCTAGCATTTGTTAAACCTCATCACCACAGAGAGTTTAGGTATGAAGATGCCAATATATGCAGTCTTAAATAGTCCCTATAAAATCAGAAAATTGACCATGGGGAGGGGGGAAGGCGTTGGATTTGAATTTTAAAGGCTTAGGTAGATGCAAATGCATTTCTAACTCAGAATAGGTGAGGTTTAGCCACTCAAGTATAAACTTTGTGATTGTTACTAGATGGGTAAGGTTTGCCTGTTTACTGAGTGAAAAGGCCTAAAATAAGCTTATTAGGTAGCCCTGCTTCACTGCCTAAGTTCTCAAAATCTAATTGGTCTAGGGGCATTTTTCTTTATGTCAATATTTGAAAGAAGAGCTAAACAACATGTGTGGACAGTATTTTGGCATGTGACCCCTTGATAAGTTAATGAGAGGTGTAAAACCTCATATAGCCAACAGTAAATTCAGTATTGGCATCTTTATACCACTAGTCATCACGTCCCAGGGCAGGCAGTATGCACAATGATTGTCTGGTTTGCGCACAGCTGCGGCAAATAGCATTAACATTTATGACTGCCCGTAGATACCGCCAGCAGGCTAAGTTAGACAACATCATTCCATTCCTGTTGTCACAGATAAAGCAAACATATTAAAGACCTTAGGCATATACGATGGGATCTTTGTTACTACCTTTAATGCATCAATGCAGTATATCCTTAATAGTGTTCAGGATTCAGAGTTAATACAATTTTTTTTTTCAAGGGTAAGAAATCTCATTTTTCTCAGAAATTAGGAAGCAATACATTCTACGCTGTTACCGTAAAAACCCTAATATGTGTAAAGTTAATAGTTTGTTTTGTTTTACTGCAGTACAATGCCTCATGAATCTTAATAAATTGTACCGTGACTTTTCTTATTTTTTACGATATAAGACACACTGCATTGCTCTTGACTATTTTGCACTGCATCTGTTATATATTATACATTTATTAAAGGTAATTGTCATATTCCAGAATACACGTGACTATCTTGCCGTTATTTTGTCCACTTATTGCCTGTCCATGTGGTGTCACTGACATTTGGATAATAAAATCAGTTCATCTGTTAATGCATCACTGTCAATTAATTATAGATCACATCACCAGTGATAAGCCTTCTCTGGCAGCCTTGACTGAATTATGTTGGAACTCAGTGGAAAAGATGAAGGCCGCGTGGTCGTGTAGCGTGTGTGAAGAGTTCTCACAAACTGAAGACAATCATGTCTGGGGTCTATGACTTCGATTCTCAAGACAAACAGTTAGAATTTGGTGTTCTTGGGAAAGACACGTTCCTATCATTTAACCTTCTCGCCCCCTAACAATTCGATAGGTGTGAAAAAGTACCAGGATGGCCAGACTTGACTTTTTTGGCACCAAATATCAGATATGTTTGTTCGAAAGTCCTTGGCCCCGAACTAACTCCTTGGTTCTTAAAGCTTTCTTTCTGGCCTCGAATGACTTCAATTCAGCTACGTTATCATGCCCTTGTGGTGTTTACATTCGAGTTCTGGATATTAAAAAATCAAATCTTTTTGTTAAAAATCATGCACGAAAGCGAAGCTCGAGTAAACATCCGTTCCACATAGATCTAACCTAGAAGCTCTAAATTTCGTCGCCAAGAAGAAAAGTTTGGCAGCGTTTCCCCGCTCTTCACCCATTGTTGTCTGCTTGCGCTGAGACCTACTTTTAGATTTTGTATTCATACGCCAGCAGTCAGCTGTGGATTACAAGGGTATGACTGCAATTACTAGCATATGATTAAAAAAGCACTCCCTTATACTTTGACCAAAAAGAATGCGAGATTGATTCCTTTGGAGATAAAATATATTGATTACAGAAACCATGGAAAATTATCTCAACAAACGATTACCAGCAGCTGGAGGCCTTACACTGCAATGTACGAACTCCAAACTTTGTGGTAGGAGCTTATTTGGATAAAGCTCAACAAATTCATGACAGATTTTGTATCGTCTGCTCTAGTGTTCAAGATAATGAGTTCTTTAAAAAATTGTTATTGTTCTTGTGATTGATGCTGCTGCTGTTGTTGTTGTTGTCGTTGTTGTTGTTGTTGTTGTTGTTGTTGTTGTTGTTGTTGTTGTTGTTCATCTTCTTCTTCTTTTTCTTCTTCTTCTTCTACTTCTTCTTCTTCTTCTTCTTTTTTTTTTCTTCTCATCTTCTTCTTCTTTTCGTCGTCGTCGCCGCTGCTACTGTTGCTGCTGCTGTACAATTATTTTGTCTACTATTTCCTGCAAATATCTCTATAATAATAATAAAAAAAAAACATTGATCATTTATTGTCAACTGGGTTCAAACTATATGAGATTTCAAGTTATGAAGGTCGTCATTGGTGGCATCGTAAACATAAATCATAGCACGCGAACAAAACCAGGGATAATCTGTAATAATCATGCAAATGGGATGATGCATCAAAAAAACAAAAAACAAAACAAAACAAAGGAAAAAAATTATAACTCAGACAACATAACAATTTCATTTGATCATAATCTGTTATTAGTTATGTATGTGATTGTGGCACACGACCATTGCAATACTATAATCAATATTACGAAAGATTACATCAACACACCAAGCTGTGGTCTTTCGAGACTACTTCGGTTACGCTCATTTCTTTTTTCAAGTCATTTTTGTGGTGATTTGATAATTTAGAATTACTATGATCTTCCTTTATCTGTGGAGCTGCGTGACCGAAAGGATGCGGCGTTCAACTCAAGATCTAAAAGTTGTTAGTTGGATTCACGACCACGGTCATGTTGTAGGTACCATGGGAAAGCATGTCATTGACAAGTTCCTCAGTCCACCTGGTTGTTATTCTTATCAACACAAAATGTAGAGTCCCACTCATTATTAATTATATCTCAATTTTACAAACTAAATCCCATCTGGCTTAGAGCCTTGCTTCGATCAACATACTGAGAACTTTGACATAGTATGAAGAATGAGCGTGACGATTTGTGTCGTGTGTCTCAAGCTGGTCGTGCCTACACCATCTTGTAGAATTTAAAATGTATTACAAGAGTCGGTGACCTCGGTCCCGTCAGGAAGGTACCATCTAGCATTGCATCCACCACAGTAATCGGCCCTGAAGAAAAAAAAATGTCAGATTTCTGGTGGTAATACATTCGAAGACGTTTGTAACGATAATACAAGAAAATCCTGTGTTTTTGCGCAACATTTTTTTTTCAAAAGTCCCGATTCGTCACTGTTTTACGAAATGAGAGAGATCAAAGCTTTGCTTGACTTTGGTAAACAAAAGAACAAAATACAATACGCCAATGTTATCAGCCTAAACTTCCGGGTGCAAAGATACAATACACACTGCTCTTTGCCATACAAATGTTTCCCCTACGTTTTCCCAGAGGTAAAAAATTACTAAGGCTATTCTCGCTGTGTAATGACGAAATATGTTTTGTATAATGTCACTGTGGCTATTGCGAAAATTTCTAACGTCTTTTGACAAAATGGCTTATCTTTACTAAAACTAAGGAACAGTGAGTGATTGTGGTTAAAAAATAGCTCTTTGCTTCAACAAATTCTTGTTTTTTTGAAATATTGTAAATGATGGTCATACAGACATTACTAATGCCCATGGTGGTTTTATAAGTAGATTGTGTCTGTACACACCAAAGGTCCTATCGTAGTAATCCAACAGAGCAAACCACAACTCAGATCCGGCGCGAAAGACCAAAACGCTCATTAAGGCTGACGATGATGCGCAGGTTGAATTGAAAGGCCTTCAGAAAAATTAGTAAGTAATTTTCCATTGGATTTTCTATTGGATTACTACGATAGGACCTTCGATGTGTACAGACACAATCTACTTATAAAACCACTANGTAATCCAACAGAGCAAACCACAACTCAGATCCGGCGCGAAAGACCAAAACGCTCATTAAGGGACCGATGCGCAGGTTGAATTGAAAGGCCTTCAGAAAAATTAGTAAGTAATTTTCCATTGGATTTTCTATTGGATTACTACGATAGGACCTTCGATGTGTACAGACACAATCTACTTATAAAACCACCATGAGCAAATTCTTGTTTAATTTCTTTATTTAAATCAATAGCATTCCCAGTTTCGCAAAAACATATTACTGGGTGATTACTCTTGAATAATGTGAAAAAAAAATGTCATTGTAAAGGGGAACACCAACCTGCGTCCTTTTTGTCCAAAACATCAGGAAAAAAAAACAACTAAACGCCATTTCATTTAATAAACACTTTTACCCTAAGGCCGTGGGGTGCTATACCACAGCATAGTCAGCCATCAAATCTACTTATAAGAGAGCTTTCATTTTCAACTTTTGACCTCCTACAGACCATTATGGCAGGGGTAAACATGCCCTTATGCCACTTACCTGAAACCATGATATTGTACTTTACGAACTAGATCTGAAAGTCACTTTGTAATGTGCAATATAATCTTTATATACGGGAAGTGGGGAATCCTCGTCGGTGCTTCGATGAATTGATGGACTGATCCCAGCCGAGGTTTAGACCGAAGCACTCACTGCAACTTGCACCGGGATCAATCCATCAAACAAAAACACTGACGATAATTTCCCGTATGTACATTGTGCAAGCCTATCTCTGCCTTAAGGTTACTGGCACCTATTGTTTATTCTTCTTTCGGTCCTATACCGTACTCAAAATATGTTATTCTACAACTTCTACTGTGATTCTGAAATTTTTCTCCCATGGAGGTTACAGTACTTCTTTTGTCCGATCTTTAAGAGGAGGAGAACAAAAAAAAGGAAGGGGTTGGGG
>JAWQUT010000469.1:507586-522593 GCA_033807755.1 Ellobium chinense
CACACACACACACCTACACGCACACACACACACACACACACACACACACACACACACACACACACACACACACACACACACACATACTTACACAGAGTAATAGAGAGAGAGAGAGCATACTAGTGCACTGTCTGTACTATTGACGTTTCAGTGCATGTTTTTTAACCCATTGAAATCCAGGCCGAGTAAACTATTCAAACTAAGAATAAAACTGAAGGCCATAGACGAGCACTATTAAATTACTGTTTCTGGTGACTTTGATGTAAACCTCCCATAAATTGTCCAATGACTTGTTACCAACCAGTTTATGAGTATACTGTATTTACACTGAATATAAACTAACGGTCTACCACTGTTCACTGCCCGACGGGGTTCCATAGATATTATCTCTAGCCCACAGACAGACAGACAGACAGACAGACAGACAGACAGACAGACAGACAGGCAGACAAGCAGGCAGGCAGACAGACAGCCATGCAGGCAGGCAGACAGACATGCAGGCAGACAGACAGACAAAAAGACGGACATGTTCAAATATAAACACACAAACACTTACACACACACACACACACACACACACACACACACACACACACACACACACAATAAAGTAAACTACAGCAGCACACCTGTTACCCTACCATTTACGGGATGCGAGATGCCTGTGTCTGTTGGTCTTCTTATTTGTATGTGGAATCAAAATACACGACAATACATTATGTTTAAGGTATTATATTTCTGTCAACGTATACTTTACTTTACTTTCCCGATCCAGCGGCCACTTGCGTTACAGCCCTTTTGACGACCTGACTGTCAAGGCATAACAACACGTAAATGGTATCTTGGTGGGGGCTGGCCAGCTTTTTGGATTGAATGAGTCAAGTGCCGTGGTTTAGTTGCAAAAGTGCATACACTGAATATTATAGTTAGGTCTTAGCAAGCAGGGCCGTCTTACCCGCAGGGCACTATGGGCAGTAGCCCAGGGCCCCGGGCTCTGGGGGGCCCCGGGCTCTATGAGCCCCCGGGCCTTATTAACAATGTAATTTACAGTATGTTTATGTCACTGATGTTATGTGATAAAAGAATGTGAAGTTTTTCAGACACATGGTAGGCCTATAGACTTAACCTTTTACTTTGTATCAAGAAGGTAAGGGGCCCATGGGGCCTGAGTGCCCAGGGCCCCAGAAATACTTAAGACGGCCCTGTTAGCAAGATGACTACAACAGACCCCTGATATTCTCCACTCCTTCTTCTCTCTCCCCCCCCCCCCCCCCCCCCCCCCCNCAACACGCACAATATCATATTTTCTCTGAATGGTTGGGCCCTTGTAAGCAGCGTGGACAAACGGTCATGGCGTTGGACTCAACATCTAAAGGTCGTGGGTTCGATTCCCGACCACGGTCGTGTTGTAAGTACCTTGAAAAGCCTTTCATTTACATTTTCCTCAGTCCACCCGTCTGTAAAATGGGTACCTGGCTATAGGCAGTGGAAGATATTACCATAATACTATTTATCAGAGCCTGCAAACGGCTGCGGCATTGTATACTCCCCAGGGAGTAGAGAAAGAGTGAACAGGCCTCCTGGGGTAATAATAATGTGAAGTCGAATGAGCGGGAATTGAGTCTGTACAGGAGACTTTAAAACGGATTATTATTATTATTATTAATATTATTATTATCACATTCGGCACAGGCACCCTCATAACGATTTTAAGTGCAAAAACACAATCAATTACTAGACAAGATGAACCATATCTCAAGCTCATTCCACATTTGCCTAAGTCAGTTTTTGAGGTTTTGAGAAGTTGAGCGCTCTGTATTGCTCAAAGCAAAACAATGAGTCAGATGTGGTTTAGCAGGTGCAGTTATGATATAATAAGAAGTCAAAACTCTACATTTATTTTAACAGGAAAAAGAAGATATACAGAGGATCATAGCAATATAAACTATGAAATATGAAAAAAAAATGACTTCGTGAATATGGAATGAGCGTGACGAATACATTTTCAGCACAAACTATAACTTACTGTAAAACTGAAAAGCTTTTGTATTAAGACCGATTTCTTGAAGTGTTGGATTCAGGCGTTGAATAGTATCTTGTTTATCATAGTGACACTAGTTTCAGGGAATATGAGGCCCCCACATATGACTGATAAACAAAAATATTTTTATTTACCTTGTCTTCCATGACATTTCAGAAATAGAAATCAAAATACCACAGACGCATCATAAAATAGTATTGTTGTTGTTGTTCTTGTTGTTGTTGTTGTTATTGTCGTATATTTTGCTGTTGTTGTTGTTGTTATTGTTGTTGTTAGTACTGTTGTTGTTGTTGTTGTTGTTGTTGTTGTTGTTGTTGTTGTTGTTGTTATTTGGGTGTTTTTTGCTGTAGGTGTTACTGCTATTGTATTGCCGGTGCTGTTACATTATTATTGTTGTTGTTATTGTTGTTGTTATGCTGCTGCTGCTGCTGCTGCTACTGTTGTTGCTGTTGTTGTTGTTGAAGTTGTTGTTGTTGTTGTCGTCGTCGTCGTCGTTGTTGTTGTTTTCGTAATGTTGTTACGTCTTTTTAGACGTTTCTGATGATGAGATGGGCAATCTGGCATCATTTCCCAAAAAAGAGAGAAATGGGAGACATTAACATACAAGCAGCATTACTTTGATTAGCATGAGAGAGAGAGATACAGAGATACACAGAGAGAGAGAGAGAGAGAGAAAGAGAGAAAGAGAGACTCAACGCAAACAAATTAATTTGATAATAATGCATGATTGTGTATTGAAATATGAGATTTGCAAAGACCTTCCACTACCATATGGTTAGCTAGAATTCCAGGTAGACCATTGTGGTGCCGCAGAATGTTGTTGTGAATGAATGGATGAAGACGTTGTCGGAGCTGGTGGTCTTGCCGCTATCTTATCACGAGTCCTGCCCTCTTACACAATGGTCGGTAACTTCTATACCGTTGGGTAGGTACCATCGGGCAATGCATCCTCCACAGTACCAGTCGCTGAGGAGAATAGACGTTGGTGAATTGGGTATTAAACTGGAAGTAAATGAGACTTCTTGCTCTGAACTTTGATGGTGTGAGGTTTGAAGGAGAGAGAGAGAGAGAGAGAGAGAGAGAGAGAGAGAGAGAGAGGAAGAGAGAAAAAAAGAGAAAGAGAGCTCTCTGTCTGTCTTCTGTCTGTCTGTCTGTCTGTCTGTCTGTCTGTCTGTATGTGTGGGCATGTATGTTGTATGTATGTATGTATGTATGCATGTCTGTCTGTCTGTCTGTCTGTCTGTCTGTCTGTAATGAATGAATGAATGAATGAATGAATGAATGAAGACAAAGAACTGTTTTCATAGACTACAATTTGGGAGAAATGATGACCTATGAACGCATATGCCAGTCCGCACGATGCAGGATGATGATGATGTGTGTGATAACAATAATAATATGATGATGATGATGATACTGTGGTGGAGGTGTGGCGGCGGAGGCGCACCACAAGGAAAGGAAAAGATGAAAAAGACCGCAACGAAAAGGAACAGAAGGAAGACAATGGATTAGAAGATGAATGAAGAAAAAAAAAAGGATGCGGACAAAAATTAGGCCCTGAGAACAAGAAATAAGATGACACACATTATTTTTTTTTTTTGTGCTTTTGTGTAGATCTAGTCTGAAATAAAATCAAACAGGCAGACAAACTTACTAGCACGTTGCTGTCGGGAAGTTATCGCAGGATGCTATCAGAGGATTACACGGAGCAATGAAGCAAAAAACTTGTGGTACGCCAGGCGGACAAGGGGGTGGGAATCTCGCTGTGGACAGGAATGGGCAATGCGAATACTTGGTGAAAAAGGAAAGTGACTGGTATCAGTTCTAGCGCATTATGTTTTTTCTTTCTTTCTTTTTTTTCTTTCTTTTTTTCTTTCTTTCTTTCTTTCTTTCTTTCTTTTTTTTTCTTGTTTTCTATCTTTCTTTCTTTCGTTCGTTCGTTCTTTCTTTCTTTTTTTTTTACTTTTTGCTTTATTCTTTTATTTCTTTCTGTCTCTCCCTTTCCTTACTCCTTTCCTTTTGTCTTCACTTTATTTGATTTAATGTAGACTGTGTAATGAATCTGTATTATTGGCCCAGAACCTAATAAAGATTTTGAATCTTGACCCTTGCAATATGACGAATTTGGTAAACTCATGAAATGATATAGATTATAAAGATGCTGAAAGTGTTAATGAGTCGTGGCTTGGCAGATGAGAATGATGGTCATGATAATTACTTCAAAAAGAATGTAAATGTAATGTAGTGTAACGATTTATTTATATTTAGCACAAATTCACCTAGATGGTGCTCAAATGCGGTGCATAATTGCATAGTAAACTTCACACAGAATGCATAAAAAAAAAATACTCAAATATACATTAGAACCAATGCACTATTCATCCTTCCTTCCATTCATCCATTCATCCATCCATCCATCCAGCCACCATCCAGCCAGCCAGCCAGCCAGCCAGCCAGCCAGCCAGTCAGCCAGCTAGCCAGCCAAACAGCCAGTCAGGCAGCCAGCCACCAAGTCACATCTATCTATCTATCTGTTTATCCATCCATCCATCTATCTATCTATCTATCTATCTATCTATCTATCTATCTATCTATCTATCTATCTATCTATCTGTCTCTCTTTCAGTCTACCTCTCTATTTACCTACTTACCTACCTACCTCCCTACCTACCTACCTACCTACCTACCTACCTAAAAACCTATCTATCTGTTCGTCAGTTCGTCAGTCCATCTATCTATTCCCCTGCATGTGTATTATCTGTTTGCTTGCCCCACTGTAAATGACTGAATTAATTGGGTTATTGTGTAAATGACTGAATTAATTGGGTTATTGTGTACATGAACCATCATTCATGAAAAAAAGATTGCTTGATAGGTAAGTTACCTTTAAATTATGATTTTTACTTCAGAACCGCGTTCCCAACATTTATTTAATATAATTATATATTATGCGTCCACCTCAGTCTTTGTTTACTACTGTGCTCCACAGCTGATTATGATGATAATGATGATGATGATGATGATGATGATGATGATGATGATGAGTAGGCCCTTTACTCATTATTTCATGTTCACTAAAGAAGAACACACATCCGAAAATTTGGAACGTTTATTAAATTTCTCATGACACAGTTTTGAAAGTTTTTTAATTTTAATTTTTTATTAATTTTTTAAAAGTGATGATGATGGTGATGATAATGACGCCCCGATGGACAACAACACTATCATCATTCATACTCACGCCTGTGTCGGTACGAGGCTTGTGAAACAGCAAAAAGCACCAGAAATGCCAACAGAACCGCTTCACCCTTCATTGTAATGGACTATCCCTTTAAGCTAATGAAGAAGTCACGTCGTTCAGGGCAGAGGTGTCTACAGAAAATGACAGCCAGTTACCTTTACCCTGCACTATTATATAGATGGATGTATCCTGGTTTAAAATCCTGAAAGCCTGACCTTAAATCCTCAAAATTTACGCTCTCAATAAACAGAGGTTCTCAGATCCTTTGAGTTTGGGCACACCTGTTTCCTGCATCTGTTCGTTCTTCTTGGTTGGTTTTGTTGTTTTACATGTTTGTCCCGTAGACAACAGGATCGGCCAGCTGGGATGCTGCTATTTTAACCATAACTAGTACTACTACTATCAATACTACTACAGCAACTACTGCACTAACTACGACGACTACTACTTCTGCTACCTCTACTAGAACTAAAATTACTGCTACTACTACTACTACTACTACTACTACTACTACTACTACTACTGCTACTACTACTACTACTACTACTACTACTACTACTATGGCTGCTGCTGCTGCTGCTGCTGCTGCTGCTGCTACTACTACTACGGCTATTACTACTACTATTACTATTACTACTAATACTGTCGCTATTACTACTACTACTGCTACTACTACAACTACTACTACTACTGCTACTACTACTACTACTATTACTATTACTACTACTACTACTGCTATTACTACTATCAATACTATAATAACTACGACACTAACTTCGATTACTACTACTATTTCTGCAATTCCTACTAGAATTAAAACTACTACTATAACTACTATTACTATCTGCTGCTCCTTCCCGCACCCATCCCCTCCTCCTCCTGTCACCCCTTCCCCGGAAGACAAAAAAAACCCAGACACATGTAGACTGAACAAAAAGCATGGGACACATAAACTCTTTAGGATGAGAACCGTGCAGGACGAAAAGGGGCAATCCATCTGTCAATCATGTGTAAGTTGACATTTAGACTTCAATAAACATGAATTAAAGGCGCAACACCGTTGATGTCATTGCTAATCCCGGAACTGCAAAAGTAGGCCATTGTTTTCCTCCTTTGCTGCCTCGGCGGTTACAAAGAAGACCAGATCATAAACGTGATGTATGAAACTCGCTCCAATGGTCACAGAGGAGATGGAAAACTACAGTAAATCAAAACCGCGGAATACAAAATAAAAAACTGATTCAAGTACAATACCTATTTTCCGCATGTCGCGAAAAGCCTTCATCGGCAGGAAGACAGATGCGTTTGTTATCTACCAACATCCTAGTTCTTTCTTCCTTCTATGGATGATCTAGTTGACTGTCAAAACAAGGCAAACTAAAAACTAAGGGGGCCAGTGTTTAGGGCAAGAACTATATTCAGGATGTAACCAATGATACCAAATTGAAGCAAAGGTTTTAAAAACACAACTGGGAGGAAGGGATGATGGTGGTAGAAAGAAACACGAACCTATTAGAGCATTCCTCCGCCCCTGTATTTTGCTCGGACCACGAATCGGGATCTGTTGCGGATTTTTGAGACCTGTGGAGCCAAGCAGGCTTACTTGATTTCATGAGTACCTTTAAAAAAAAAAAAAACAGTCTTTCACGAAAGGATGGTACGTTCTACACTTTCTCACAGCACACACAGGATGTTTGTTTTTTTTAAACCGAATCAGATAAGTACATAATCAGCCTTTGAAATAGAGGTTGGCTGTCAATAGCGAAGATTAATGTGTTTCTAAAGATCACGTTAGTAGGTTATTAGGTGTAAGTCGGAGATTTTAAAGCCAGTGTTTAATACAGATTCTAATGATTACACTCATTTGCAATCTGCTTATTCACAACTCCACCCCTCCCCCTTCCCTCCTCTCTCCGCTTGCACACTATACGGCTTTGTGATTTAACATAACCAACTTTAAAGTACATAATATATTTTACTGCCCGATGAGATCACTGGCCCACAAATTATTTTGATGTCACTCATCCTGCTACATCCGGCTTCTGTCAAAACAGCGATTTGCATGTCGAGTCAAGGATAAGGTCCCAATCCGTCGTAACTCAAGTACAGTAACTTGAGTTACGACAGTTTGGAACCTTACCCTTGAGATGCGCGCTGCATGATGTCCCCTGCCGGAAATAAACGTGAGTTAATTCAGGGGTGTGTCAGTTTCTTTATTTTGTTTACGAAATTTGCCGGACTTACGGGATTTGACTTTGTACCTAATCATCGACACAGGCATTTGAGAGAGTCCCACGGTATTGCCCTTGACTCTTGTATAAACCTACATCTTAATTTAAAGGATAGTCCTTAAGGTTTCCTGACAATGACAACGCATACATGGTATCTGACTGACTTTCTTTACGCGCATTACTATAGGACACTCCCGTATATGGCTTGATTTAGGGTTGGAGGCATGATATGGGGGGGNNNNGGAGGGGGGAAGCACATATGAGAGAATTCCTAGATAACAACATTGTCTAGGTATTGTCCTTGGTAACGTTTTCTTCCTTCATCCTGCCTCGAATCCGGGTCATAACCCTAAGCCGAGGTTTTGATGGGAGTATCCTGATATAATATTGCCCACGAAATATGTCGAATTTCCGGGGTCAGCCAGAATGCAAGACAGTGTCATGCGCAGAAGCGCGACTCTGTATTCTAACATTAGATTGTGCGTGTCGATCTGGACTGCCAATCTGATTTTTTGCCATTTCACTGTTTAAAATCTAATGTCAATGTCACTAGATTTTATTGGACACTATTCTTTTTTTACTTGGTATTGTGTACTTGTTATTTAAATGCATATTACACTTATTAGATGGGCAGATACAGTAGAGAAGTCTGGAATCAATGAAGAGCAGCAAAGAAGGTAAAAACGTAAAATATCTTCAGTTCATAACATCATGCACAAACTTGAAGAGGTTGACCTGCATTTGTATGTACGGAAATCTTTTTTTTTTTAATGGCATGTTGACTATAGGGTGACAGTTCGTAAAAGGTTGGCTTTTTATACATTAGGGTAATGGTTAGGATAAGTGCAGGCTATATTGCAGTAACTGACTAGTACTTTTTTATAATACTTTTTTATTGATTTATATAAATTTTATCAGTGTTCAGTAATACCATATGCCTAATTAGTGAATGATTTAAAAAACAAAAGTTAAGATGAAAAATATGTTTGAGCCGTCATCTTCTCACTNCAGCCAGAATGCAAGACAGTGTCATGCGCAGAAGCGCAACTCTGTATTCTAACATTAGATTGTGCGTGTCGATCTGGACTGCCAAACTGATTTTTTGCCATTTCACAGTTTAAATTCTAATGTTAATGTCACTAGATTTTATTTGACACTATTCTTTTTTTACTTGATATTCTGTACTTGTTATTTAAGTGCATATTACACTTATTAGAGGGGCAGATAGATTAGATTCAGTTCAGTTCAGTCGTTTATTGTAGGCACTGCGGCCAATTCCAACATATTTCCAAAACAAATTAAGGTACAATGCAATACAATTATAATAATAATAATAATACAAGTAATAAGAAAAAAACAAAAATCCTCCACCCTCACTCTATCGCTCAATTTCTCTGGTCTGTCACTCACTTCAACTTTCCACTCAGAATACAATCATATTCTATTTGCTCACATTTCTCCCTAGAAGTCTGGAATCAATGAAGAGCAGCAAAGAAGGTGAAAACGTAAAATGTCTACAGTTCATAACATCACGCACAAACTCGAAGAGGTTGACTTGCATTTGCATGTACGGAAGTCCTTTTTTTTAAATGGCATGTTGAATATGGGGTGACAGTTCGTAAAAGGTTGGCTTTTTATACATTAGGGTAATGGTTAGGATAAGTGCAGGCTATATTGCAGTAACTGACTAGCACTTTTTTATAATACTTTTTTATTGATTTATATAAATTTTATCAGTGTTTATTAATATCATTTGCCTAATTAGTGGACCAAAATGATTTTAAAAAACAAAAGCTAAGATGAAAAATATGTTTGAGCCGTCATCTTCTCACTAGATTTGATCATTTTCCACATTTCTTTCATTCAATCACTAGGAGATTTCAGTTTCACAAGATCTAGTGAAAAATCACTAGGATTGGCAGCCCAGATATTGAAGTTTTTC
Organism: Ellobium chinense; assembly: GCA_033807755.1. Lineage (NCBI taxonomy): Eukaryota > Metazoa > Mollusca > Gastropoda > Ellobiida > Ellobiidae > Ellobium > Ellobium chinense. The sequence continues at coordinate 517,042 of JAWQUT010000469.1, forward strand.
ATCGCATTTTTTTTCTTCAAGTCATATGGCACAATGACCTTACCTGTCTGTCAACTCGAACGATATATTTAGGAAAGTAGGATTTACGTCTAAGCTAAATAATCTACAGGTTAGGGTCTTACAATACGCAGGACCTCACACAACGTCAGACTGATTTTTGTTTGCTTCATTTTTATTTTTATTTTCTGGCTTGGAAAATTGTATAAACTCTTTATACCACGGGAACCACACACAATGTCAGATATTTTGTTGGTTTTTTTTTTAATTTTTAGGCTTTTTTTTCTGAGTTGGAAAAGTGTATAAACTCTTTATATGTGATTAATTTATTCTTTCACTTCAAACAGTCTCCAAATTGTACCGCCTTGTACAAGAGGTCATCAAATACAGCCAAGACAGCCGACATCTATTTTAGCTACATTGCTATTAAAGGTTACAGACTTCTAATTGGCTGAAAATAACATGTTGTTACATGCGTTAGGACTACAGTAAAAAATCTGTCCTTTGGACAGATTATGGAGAATGGGCCCTAGATTTGTGAACCTACCTGCGAATTATTTTACATTCTCTCCTGATTTTGTAAATTAAACCTGAAGTTTGGGTCATTCGCTTTGGTTTCGGTGTAGCCTTCTCTGCGGAGCACTTGTCGTTAAGGAAACTGGTTAGCTTGTTTACACCTTTCGATGTATCGGTTCGCAGCTCGAAAACGAACTGCAAGATCTATATTTTGAACATCATTTTTAATAAGCTCATTGAAATCTGCAAATAATTAAAGAAGACCTGGAGATTGTGGCCTTTCTTTCAAGTGACAGTAGAGAAAACAGTTTATTGGCTCAAAGAGGGAAATTGGATTAGGCTTCTGTAACCTTAAATTTCAGTTCAGTTCACATCTTCCTCGAAAATCAGAACTGAATGTCAATTTCAAAAACCAAGAGGGACTGCTATGATCTGAAATCTACTCAGTTTTCATAGACTTGAACTAAACTTGATCTTAGGACTTTTTTTCCTTAGTGGACTGAACTTGATATGAACTGACTTTTTCGGTGACCTTATAGCCGAATCCTGGCTTTGTCCTATTCGTAATTGTAATGGCAGTAATAGTGGTGCTGGTAACAACGGTGTAAATGGAGAGTTGTGGTTGCTGCTGCGGTGGTGGTGGTGATGGTGGTGATGGCGGTAGTGCAAGAGGCATCATAGTGGAAGCAACAGTGGAAACAATCACCACTGTTTTGAGTTTTATAAATAGAATACGAAGCCACTTTCATGATGCAAAGATACGTGCGAATTATGGCATACCGTTTTGGTCACATGCATAGGCAAATGTGTAGATAGATATCAAAATGGCATTTTCAGTGGAGCATACTATTTACTCCTAGAATTCCCCCCCCCCCTTTTTCTTTTTTTTAAATGTTAGAGGTGGCTGGATTTATTATGACCAAATTAAAAAATAACAAAAAACAGAAAGCACGAAATCATTCCTGACTTTAGTTTCTCTTTCATATCATATGAGGCAAGATTAACTTTTCTCAAACTGAAGGTTTGTTAGGACAAGGCAAGCAACTGTATATTGCTAAACTCGGGAGCATGCTCTCTCGGAAATTTTTGACAGGACAAAACCAGAGGGAGCAGTTTGGGCCATTTCTAACTGAGGTGTGATGAAAAATGTTATCGGGATTAGTCTACTTTTAAGGTGAGTTTGTAGTAAAATTAAACATTAAAAAACATTCCACGTCTTTTATGATTTATCTAGAGTAGGGGCGGAATGGGATGCTACCCCCCTCCCCCCCACCACTCCCCCAAGAATAAGAAAGACGATGATCCATGAGATCATGCGTGCAACTAGGGAGATGAGCCTTCTAAGTTTCCTGGATCCGCCCTTAACAGGCTTCAATCTTTAATGTACAAACACCCAGTTGTATGTACCATTGTCTAAGATTCACACTTTGAATCTTAAAGGCAATTAAAACGTGTCGAAAAAAAACATACAATAAACCGTCAAATCTGGTATATTTTGGCAAGGTTTTTGTTTTTCATGTTAACAAAAACACTACCCGTGCTGCCTTCTTTGAAATTCAAGTATTTGTATGGCAGTGTGATAAGAAAATAGTATATTTCATTCATTCGCAAAGTAAATCAAAATCAATTTTGTTTTGGTCCCTTCTTCATATAGTATCCCGCCCGTCATGTGAAGTAAATTGATAAATAGGTTATCCGTGTATCACGAAGCGTACTGTCTGTCTGTCTGTCTGCCATCTTCTTTTTATTTTCTTTTTCTAATACTGTCTATGGGGACCACTGATGCCCACCCCCTCCCGCAGCATTGCGGGGGCAGCAGGGCTGCTAGTCACGGCCTTGTTCATATATGATTATGCGGATCTCGTAGATTTCCCGTAGATTTTGTGACGAAATATTTCATAGCAGCATATTTTTTTATCTTGCTCTTAATGAATTGAATGAACCATCATCCAACCTGTCCTTGATCCTTCTCTCTCGTCCTCACCTTCTTTCTCTCGTCCCTCGATCTGGGGCCTCCTGAGATGATCCCTTCTGCCGAAGCGCCTCGGGTCCAGCCTCCCGCTGGCTGCGTGACCGTTGTTACGGATAATGACCATTGCACGTGATGTCTGCCGGCCGATCAGCTGACCTAGGACTGCAAAATGTGACCGCCGCGCCCAGCGTTCGGCAAGGAGATGCGGATATATATATATATTCTTTTGCCGCGAGCGGACGGTTTGAACTGATTTTATTATGCAACCACGAGGGGTAAATCCGCCTCTGTTGATCATCTGCAGAGAACAAAACATTAAATGTTGGACATTGAATTTAATGGGGCGTAATTAATTTGTTGCTTGTGTTACTGGCCTAAATGTTTGACCTCTCTTAAGGGGGGCGGGGGGCGGGTCTTGAAATGAGGTTTTGGGGTGAAATTATCGAAATCATGGTTTTGCTATTTTTAGGTACATTGACATGTCCAGAATCCAGACAAAGTGTTGTTGACTGCAGAAAAATACATTTTTTGTNAGTGCGTTTTATAATATCCGTGTCATGTATATTTACTGTGAAACATGCTCCAGCGTTCTGGGTTGGTTCTCACAAGATTTTTCAAATACAAAGTGATTCCCTTTCTGGAAAGGTTGGGCTATCAATTAGCATTCTTAAACTAAATCATCTTTAGAGTATCTTTATATATATGAATCTTTCTGCTCATAAAATCTTTCCGGCAGACTCTGGAGGATTCTTCTCAGAGATTTTTGTTTTCCTCTTTGGAACGCACAAAGAGGGAGTGGAGCTAGAATTTCCATGTCTAATGAATACTGCACACTGTCTCACTCACGTCTTGGCGAAGCTGCTTCAACTTCAATGTTAAGAAAGCAAAATGGGTGACGCAAATAAAGAAAAAAAATGATTAAGATATTTTGAAACCTATAACGTCATGTATATAAACCTACATGACATAGATACAGTGGATTTTTTAATTTCTTAAGTCCAGATGTACAGTTTAATGAAGTAATCACTTCAGAATAATGAGAGAGGAGAGAAAGAAGGGGCGGGATGTTTACGGCCCTGACCGGATCGTGGTCCAGATATTACAACCTCCTAATCTACAAATTGACATTTCCTGTTCAGCCAGTCAGATCAATTTTCTGGTAGGCCAAGAACCAATAAGGAATATCTCAGTAAAACTGAGACATAATAACAATAAATACATTTGAAAATAATTCCAGCTTTAACAGAAAAACAGACAGACTAGCAGACAGACAGGCTAGCTGACAGACAGACAGAGAGCCAGGAAGATTGACAGGTAGACAAACAGCCAATCACACACACACACACACACACACACACACACACACACACACACACACATACACATACAGAGCTATCAGACAGATGGACAGGCAGACAGACTTAGAAAGCAAGACAGAGAGACAAACATACCATAATCCTAGTACTATCTCTTTCTTGGTGCACTCAAACACACCCGTACATGCCATGGTCTGAGTGTGAGACTTAAGGGCGTGAATGACTGAATAATGCTTAGCATTATTGGTAAACAAAATAATGTTATCATTGCGAAATAGAACTGCAAATAGAACTGCAAACTAGACAAAAAGTAGGTGTCGGGAAGTTTTTTGGCGGTCCGGGCGTTGGACCTCCACAAGTTGTTAAGTGCACGTGGAAATAATATAGAACATCAAAGCATTGATAACAAAATTATAATATCATTAAGTGTACATAATCAGTCTTAGTGTTATGTTGGAGATAAATAAATGTGACTGGATATTCTAATAAAACCGTCACTTCATAGAAGTGGCCGTAGTTAACCACGTCATCAATTATGGAGTCTGTTATGTTTTGAAAATAAATGTATTTATGTCGGAAGCATGAAGACATAGAAATAAAACGTAAGTGTCGGCTGGCCCTGTGTAGCCACTCGAAAAGCTGCTTTATTTTTATTTTTCAATTTGTTTCAGCTTTTTAGGAAGGTGAACTTTGCCCGCAGTGTTTTTTTCACTGCTGTCGTCAAGTTACTAATTTTATCTCGATGATTGAAATTATCATTCAAGTTAAAATGTGGTTTTAAGTGTTGTGTCACAAGAAGGTCGTAAGACCATCATTTACCAGGCGCCTTCATTATCGCCCAGATCTTACAAGATCCTTTCCGGATGTCACTGCTTGCCCTAATGATCGGTGTTTTCAACTCTAATATATGTAAATAATAACATGATACTCTCTATTGACCTCGGCTTAATAATGATAATGGGAAGAAGGAGGAGGAGGAGGAGGAAAAGAAGAAGGAGGAGGAATAGAAGAAGGAGGAGCAAAAGAAGAAGGAGGAGGAAAAGAAGAAGAAGGAAGAGGAGAAAAAGAAAAAGGAGGAGGAGGAGGAAAAGAAGAAGGAGGACGAGGATGAAAAGAAGAATAAGGAGGAGAAAGAAAAGAAGAACAGGACAGTGGATTTATCTAACGCTTCACCTCCGAAGAGCTCGAAGCACTTTATAGCCACCTGCATACATACTCAAGGTCTTTGACACCTATTGTTTTTGTCTTCTTGTGGCCCTATTAACATTATGTGTTATTCTACATATACCACTGTGATTTGGGGAAATTTCTTCCATTGAGGTTAAAGTACTTCTTTTGCCCGATCTTTTAACGGCAAGAAAAAGGGGGGTCATCGCCCAAATTTTTTCACAAATGTCTTTCAAAAAAGGTCACCTCAAATTCTGATTTGGTCCCCAATGTTTCATTTGGCTGGTTTTGACCGCGTGCGAATACTTAGACCTACACACTTTCTTTTTTATCTAGAAGGCTCAAATTGTACTTGAACGTTTCAAATTAAATGCTTTATTTAGATCTCAGGACATTTTACACATTTCTACACTCTGACACTGGCTGGCAGGGCCCCAAAAAAGGGGGATTTTATATATTAGCGGATTAATTGGGTTGTACACTATGAGTGATTTGCCCTTCTAATAGGTGTCACAAACCTTAACCCCTCCCCACATTTAATTATTTCCTACATATGTTTTGAGTAGTCAATAGTGATGCATTCT
>JAWQUT010000469.1:531252-560417 GCA_033807755.1 Ellobium chinense
TTTTTTTTATAGGCCACGTCATAATTTCAGGTGCTGATGTCCCAAATTATTACCATGAGCTTATTGTTTTAATAGTTCTAGGGCGTTTTAGCACGGTTAGGGTTATATTTAGGTACGACAGGTGAAAATTTCAAATTGATTACACACATTAAAGACTCACAATTTCATAATCTTCTCAACAAAACTAAGAAAATATTTTAAAAATTATCAAAATCCATTAAAAAACAACGAAGTTATGAATTTTTTAAGTTTTATTTCACTTCGATATGTTTCGCCCCACCACCGAAGGCCAACATTCTAAGGTCATAATTTTAACAAAACAAAAAAGAAATGTGAAACAAAGACAATTTCAGACACAAAACCACACAGACATTGACATCTAGAAGTTTTATGTCATTTTTAAAATAATTCAAAGAGCTATGGACCTCTAAAAATGGCAAAAATCTCATCAATGCACAAAAAAAAATGCACATAAGACGCGGGGCTACGCCATGATAAGATAATGGAAAGCTAGCTGAGTATGTATGTCTCCAAGCGCTGTTTGGACTGAAGAGTCAGGACTTGGCAGGACAACATCGCTGGTAGTAAAGTTATAAAGAAAGTTACTTTCAAATGTCCAGTCCTTTTAAATTTCAATAACTGATAGTGGACCTACGGATGTAATTCCACCCCCATCGTTTTTTAACACTGCGACCGGCACCACAAATCACAACAGCAACAACAACAACAACAATAACAAATCCAGAATGAGGAAAGACCTTGGATCGTTCCCAGCAAGGCTATGGAGTGCATCTGTCTGTCTCTTCATTCACCTAAAGTGTCTTTCTGGCTGCTTGTGTTACCAGGGGCCAGCCACTCACTCACGTCTAGCCAGCCGTGCATTCACCCTGAAATACCAAGGCTATTTATGGTTCACTTATTTCGCACACCAAGGAGTGATTTGTCGTCGAGAGCGTTGATGTAGAAGTTTTTTATGTTTGTTTTGTTTTTCTTTTTAATACGCTACGTCTCCCCACTCTACCTCAATTTTCAGACGCCCCCTGTGGCTTTTCACATTTTTTTTTAAACACTGCTCATGCTTCACTTACGTCCCAAGCGCAATTCTGTGAATTGCGTTACTCGATTCGTAAAATGTAGGGTAAACTGGTTCAAATGTCTGCTTTTCTTTTTTTTTAATAGTCACAATACAGACTTTTTTTTCACTAAGTTTGGTTCAACATCGTGCACAGGATAATGTTGGAGGGGAAGTCACTCTCGCTGAGGAGAGAAATCAGGACACAAGTGTCTAAACTGCATTGAAATGTTAATTTTATCAGTAATGCATGTCTGGATGATGTAGTGCACTTTATCTTCATACCCAATGAATGAATCTGTTCCCTGGTATTCTCTCCACCTCGCTGTGTAGCTTTCGATTGCTCATTCTCACTTTCTCTTGCCTACCTCTTTCCGTAAGGGAGCACCGTTGTCCTCACTTCATGTGCAAAGTCGAGATTGTCTGATGCCATATAGTGTCATGCCAGAGGCAAACATCAAAAGATTGAATATGAGCATAGCTTCTTCAAAGGATCTGGGAGACACTTTTAGCTCCATGGAAAAGCCAAAAGAACATACAGTCAGCATCTCACAGGCAGAGTCAGTCTCAGAGTCAGTCTTTTCATTCTTCCCTGACTCCTCGAGAAGAGAACAGAGCGTAGGGGGCATGCCCCGTATTCTGTGGCGTCAGTGCCAGTCCCAAATATTTTGAGAGATCTTCACGAACCAGAATTCTATGGGACTCGACCATAATTTTGAGTCTGTTTGATGTTAGGATTCGAAAGTAAAATCCGATCGACTTAGCTGAGAACTTGCACATTAGAGATTGGGTCCTTACCATTGTATGAATTATATTAGTGCACTGGTGCTGAAAGCACTCTCAGTAGCAGCACCATGGAGAGTTAATGTATTATGTATTTCTCATGATGGTAAAAGATTATATTGTTAATGTGTAAGCTCTCAAATACTAGACAAGCGACAAAAGCACTGTAGCAAGTAAGCAAAGTTTTCTAGTACATTAGATTAAATGTTGCAGTGTCCTGGTTTAAATCTATCGTTTGTCCCTTTTACATCTATTTCCCTTTATATCCATATAGTTCTCAAATTAGCAATGTGGAGGTGAAAAGAAATGTCATTTCTGTGGAAATGACCCAGCAATAAATGCGCCGTACGCTTAGCCCTAATGACTTACATATGAGACGGAGACGCGATGATAGCTCTCTAAAGACCTGCCTGGCTTCCGGTCTCCCTTAACAACCAGTCGCCGTCTCCTCCACGCCACTGCGCCGCTCAAATCTTAGACAAAGTGCAGCCGACCTCACATACGGAAGGAAGTTGTCGTAGAAAGGAAGGCTTGCGGAGGACGACGGGTTTCCGCGGAGGACGAACAAGTTTCCGCGAAGGAAACGCAGAATCAGACCAAACAAGCCAAATTGGGGATCTGGGCGATAATAGGTAGGCGAGGGGACAAAAAATGAAGAAAATTCAAGCGTTCCATTTTTAACCACAGAAACCCAGTTTGAAAGCTGAAAGCATTTGGGATAAACATAAATTATTGAAGGAGTAACTGTTCTTCGCAAAATCAAGTAAATGCCATAACTGTTGAGAAAAGCCAGATTTGTGATCAAATTTCTTTGAATGAATGAGTGACGACCTGAATATTTAAGTGCATTCTCCTGCCTATTTCCAAGTGTGAAAAATTGTAAATGGGAAACCTTGCTTTCAATATTTTGAGCGCTGAAGTCACATGACGATAGACAACGACAATACATTTCGGCAACCAGGTAATGATTATAGGATTGAGCGAATGTAAGTGGAAGTAGTGACTGAAAATGACAGTATTTGTGCTGTATGCTATAATAAAGTCCGGCGGTTCCCACTAGGAAAGTGTTAATTTTACGGCAGCATGCCTGAAAATGCAACGCCTTATGTAACTTCCAGCTAGTCTTGTCCCATTTCAAAACTTTGGCATTTCGGTTGTAAATTTCCAGGTTTTTAGAGGACACACTGACTGATCATTCTGTGCGTTTTCAGGACGTTTCAATACACATGAAATGAATAGAATAGAATAGAATAGAATAGAATAGAATAGAATAGAATAGAATAGAATTTTATTAGGCCCTTGGCCAAACACAGGACATAAATTTCACAATTTAACAACATGCACTCTGACATTCGCACACATCCCTCTCCGCCCCACATCCCTCCTGTCTTTCTATCTACCTTCCCAAGCACAGCACAGTGCAGTGCAGTGGTCATCATAAGATAATATACACCAGGACCCAAAGGCACTATTTTAATATAACAGTTTTCACATTGACAAATTGGATATTAACGCTGGGATCTCTCACCAACGCGAGAATTGCAATAACTGTGTGTGTTCAACGCAATTAAGATGCACTCAGCATCGATGTATTAATGTAATGTTTACTTACAAAGGTAAAATATCCCATCGTTAATGCTCAAGCTCTCAAAAATATCAGAATGGAGAAATATGGGAAGTTAAATCAATGGCGTACAGTATACCGTGTTATGCATTTAAAGAGGGGGGCCAATAGACATGCTTGAGGTTTCAAAAAACGTTGCTACCCACACAAACCAGATTTATCCTTCAGAATCAGGGTAAAGTGGGTGCACACCAATCTATGTTGTTCACAATGTGTCCATAAGACAGACCTTGTTTTTCAGTTGATCCATGACACCTTAATGATTGCTAATGACCATGGTTGGTTTTGGCATGTTCACTGCAACTCAGTTCAGATCAGGTTCAGTTCACTCAAAGAAAATACCCTAAGATCAAGTTTAGCTCAGTTCTATGACAACTGAGCAGTTTTCAAATCAGATTAGTTCCCTTAGTTTTTGAAAACTCGGCTTCCGGTTCTGATTTTCGAGGTAGATGTGAACTGAACTAAAATTTAGATAGAAAATGAAAGTTCAGATCAAGCACCCAAAATATCTACAATTCAGATCCAGATCAGTTCGTCTAAAATAGTTATTAAGTTCAAATCAAGTTCACGTGAATTGAGCTTAAGCTCACGAACTGCGTTCAATATGATAACAGTTCTGCCCAACCCTGCTAATGACACCCTAATCCAGTTCAGTAAAGTGCTTGTCTTATAATGGGAAAGGTGTCAGGTTCGAACCCCGCAGGCAACATATTTCTTCTTGAGTGTTTCTCGCTCTGTTTCAAAGGCATCCATTTGTCAACAATAACTATTGGAAAAAGACGCTTAACAAAGAAGCAAACTGTCACAGTTATAGGCTGTTCGCCTGTTTGAGTGAGTTTATCGGGAGAGGAGAAAAAGGGAGCTGTATTTGACAACGCAAGAAAATACACCTAAAGCCAGTCTTTATCTTTGGTGCTGTGTAACCCAGTGAATTTGTGACTTACTTTGTCTGTTACATTTGTAAGATGTACTCTTTTGGGGGTAATACGCATATGGGGATGCTACTATTTTAGGGGTGCTACAAGTACAAAAATAGCCTAGTCTGCAAATTGTCTGTCTCTGAGATAGGCAATTTGCCTCCCACTGTGAGGAAATAATCCATCTTGTCTAGTCCATTTACACTTCCCATACCTTCTTTATATTGTTCTTTCTTAGCCCATTCTCTCAGTGTGTCCATCTTGGCTGATTGTTGTTGGTGGTATTTATAGCTTTCCCAAGCTAGCTGCCTTATCTGGAGATCTTCCAAGAAACCCAAAAATAATATTTCCCCAGATGAAGTATAAAGCCACGTTTATAAAGTCTCTGAGGGTGAATAATAGGGGGTGGAGGGGGAGAGGGTCCTTAATTATGCATGAGATCACTTAGAGATTCTTAGCAACGGAAACATCAGTCTCTAAGCAAGCCAAGATGTCTGCGGCTGATGCGGAAGAGCTAGAAAAGAGGGCACTGACTTGCGAGAGGTCGTTGCTATACTTAATTCTTTGCCTAATTTATTAGCACACATACCACCGTTGATTCGTGCCACATCCTTCTCCGACAGTAAGTCGTTGATAAATCGTTCTACTAACACATTTCAAATTGTAGATGGTGTCCACCATCTGCTTGTAGATAAACTTGTAAAGTTCAAACCTCAACTCATCATTATTGTTTCCTTCTCTTTCTTTGAGTCTACGTCCATACCATCTATTACCATTCTCTCTCTCTCCGTTCAAGTTTGATTATCTTTACCTCCATATCTCCCATACAGTCATATGTACGAAGGTCATGCTCAGCTCATTTTCTCCTTACTAACCCGGAAGTGTATTGAATCTCTTGGAATCACTTTAATCTCCGGAGACGACCAATCAAAATGTATCTGAAGCTTTTAATATATCTGTGAAACCTAACAGCAGTGTCACAGCTCTTTCTTCCATTCATTACTGTCCACACTTTACAGACGTTGATAATGGCTTGCAACGGAAACACATCTTACACCCCTCTCCAAAACTACCACCACCAACACTACCGCCAGCAACATCAACACCATCACCACCACCACCACCCTCCCATACAGTCTCCTCGGACTGCCATTTTTCTGCATAATTTTATAAAGCCCCATTGTGGAAATTTTACTAAATACTTCAATATTTTGCCATTGTTAAATTGTGGCGTCACACCAGACAAATATCTCCGTATTGCCTTAGAATACTTTGATGGTTTTGTGACAGTATGCATGATCCCTGCGTTCGTTAACGCATTGCAGTAACCATTGGAAACGCTCAAAACATTGGTAGTGTTCACTGTGGTTAACGCAGTAGATTTACAAACTTATGGATTAGACATACGGCCATTGATCTCGGATAGAAGAATGAATGCTTTCTGTTTAGTCAGGTGATCTTGACAGTGATCTTGGTTCATAATAACAAAGTCTTCAAAAGAACAAACATATGATCATGTTTCCAGGGGGTCAGGGTGTGAGTAGATAATATGATCTTTTTCATCATCGCTGGGGGTAGCGACAGCGTGTTTGATAATATGCGAAGATAGTTTTTGATGCCAGTAATACATTCAGTCTAGTCTATGCACTTGTTTACCATGATCTAACTAAAGAGCATGAAAACAGTGTGTCTTTCATCCACAGGTTTTCATGTGTTTATATTTTTTCATAATTCCATCATATAATGACGTGTGAGCTCGACTAGACGTGGACTGGACTGTGCCGTCCCGCAGGAACATTCACTTTTCCAATTTCAACTACGATTTTAAAATGGGAAATCAATAGAGCATAGCAGAATAAGCAACGAAGTCCCCATATATTACTTTCATCATTTTATGATACTGACTTTTGTACAGAAGTCGGTAAAAATTATAAAAAAAAAAATAACAACGAAGAAGAGGGCATGTCCCATTGTTTGTCCCATCCAACTCCCACCTTTTGGTAAGAAATCTATTTACAGAAGCCAGCCCCCCTGAGGCTGTCATTCCCTTCATTCAAATGAAAATCTGTGATCGAATAAATTTATTTGTGGTGTTGTCCAGTATTGAAACTTACACCAATTAATATCGGGTTCTCAAATTTGACACGTCATCCCCAACTAATGAGGAAGGATAATTTCATTGTTTACTTCGAGTGGCCCGCTAGGGAACTAGGGAATTTAGAAAGGCCGTTTTGTGCATAAAAAACAGGGAATGGAAGTATGCAGTCAAACGACAATAAAAAGCAAGGTTGGCTGAAAATAGAAAAGACAAAAAATTTATGGAGACTATTAAATCTAAAGCATGTTTTCTCTGAATTTTTAAAGATGTCCAGTTTTAACAAAGCATCATTTGTTTTAGGCTGTGAACCTGTCAACGCTTTTATGTCCAGAACTGACCATTTATGTAAAAAGTTTCTTAAATTATCCTATACTTTAAGATTTCCTAACCGCTACACGCATGCAATTATTATTGTATTTGGAGTTGTAATTAAGTAAGTTCTATTTTATGGACGCGCAGTCGAATCTCCCCGATCGGCTGCGCCCCCCGTTGTAAAGGGGATGTTCCAATGAATATTCTATTCTATTCTATTCTATTCTATTCTATTCTATTCTATTCTATTCTATTCTATTCATACTTGCCAGGAGCCAAACGAGTAGTGACAAACATTACAGTCCAAAGCTGCTAAGATCATAATAATTCTGCCATGAAATGAGTACATTAGTCATACTTTTTTGATGTCATGTTTCTGGTTAAAGTCTTTTAACCGGCTTTACCCTCATTTGGAAAATGTGCATTTTACCCTCATTAATTCGTTACAGTAAATTGTATTATAAATCAATAAGATTTTCAAACGTATCACTGCCCATTTCATAAAGTGGGCAAAAAAAACAAAAAAAAACCATTGGTCATTTCATGGAATGAGCCGTGGGCTGCATTTTTCATGAAATGGGCACGATAGTTGCCCTGTTCATGAACTGGGCTATTTCACAAACTGGATGTAATACACTGGTGCGCGTAGGCCTACTGCTTTTCAAGAATTAAAGACAAACTTAAAAATAAAAATATACATCACTTCGTCTAGGAAATAATGCAAAGAGCGTGATCAATTAGCGCACGTACTGTACACATCATCATTTTCATCAACCTTTTTCTTGTTTCTTGTACCTCTCTTTATCTTATTTGTTTTTTCTGTCTCTGTTTCTCTCTGGCTTTCTCTGGCTCTCTCTCTCTCTCTTTCTATCTCTCTCTTTCTTCTCTCTATATATTTCTTTCTCTCCCTCCATCTGCCTCTTTCTTTTTTCTTTCTCCCTTTTTCCTTCTCTCTCTCTCTCTCTCTCTCTCTCTCTCTCTCTCTCTCTCTCTCTCTTTCTCTCTCCTTCTCTCTTTCATTCTATCTCTCCTTTCGTGCCTTTGCCACTTCGCCTCTTTCTCTGCCCATTGCTGTCACATTAAGACGATCACAATTTCCGAAGACACACAGCCTCCGTTCATCGACTTTTAAACTCTCCCGATTGCGGGGGCTGTGGGGGTGGTACTCCGGTCCTGGATGTGAAAGAGATGTAACTGTAAATGAGACCATTTTACATGAATGGATCCATTAGTGCCGAGATCTCTCCCTACGCACCGGAGAAAACTGAGGTGATAGTTTACAGTCTGCTCTCAAATGCATTTTGATTCGTACTTTATTCTTTTCCATTTTTTTTCCAAGAATTCAATTTGCGTAGGTAGCTTCACTGAGACTGTAATGACTAGATTCTGCTATATAAAGAATGGCTAATGTTGTAATCGTTCATGGATTGTTTTGTTGTTATTGTTGTTGCTGGCGCTTGTGCTGCTACTGCTGGTGCTGCTGTTGGTGCTGTTGCTGCTGCTGTTGGGGCTGGTGCTGTTGGTGCTGCTGTTGGTGCTGGAGCTGGTGCTGTTGGTGCTGCTGTTGGTTCTGGTGCTGTTGGTGCTGCTATTGGTGCTGCTGCTGCTGGTGCCGTTGGTGCTGCTGTTGGTGCTGGTGCTGCTGGCGCTGCTGCTGCTGCTGCAGCTCCTACTTTGCTTGCTACTTTTCTTGTCAATGATGGTGCGTGGCTTTTCAGCGTTTGTTGTCTCATATAGTCGATTCCATTTAATCGTAACCTATAACCCTCGTAAAGAAATACGAACGTGAAAATAAAAGTTCTCTTACATGTTGAAAAAATTATGTTTTCTCAAAACAGCTGCGATTACTCGCACTGCATTTAAGCGGGTCGACTGTATACATGTATGTAGATCTTGAGTGTTTTTTTTTTTTTGGTCAGTTTCCGTAGCACATCTGTACCCAGCGGGTTTATCTGTATCAATTACCTTTTCCATACGAAAATGGGACATAACTCCTTTCAAAGCACCCCTGCTAACGTTTAACAAGTTATCAGGACCATTATAATGTCTTGAAGGGAGAAATGGGCAAAGAACTCTCGGACTTTCTCGCATCGCCGTTAACAATGATGTCCGCCGCGAGACATCCGCTTCTAATGACGCTGGCAGCAGCGATCTTACCTCGAGATCCATCCAGACCTTTGGAAACAGATAAGGTAATGCAACATTTCCCTATAAAGTAAAGATAATGCCCCGTGGAAACTTTCCCTCCCTCCCCCCNAAAAAAAATCCATTCACCTACTTCGAGACCATGCTAATGTTGCAATCGGTGCTTGCGTCACACATTCCATCAAATTCTCATCAAACTTTAATTTGCAGTTATTATTACTCACTGGCATCCGGTTCACTTGCACTTTGGGCAATGACGTGAAGTCTGGCAACGGGTGAGACAACCGTGAGAAAGATCAGTGGGATGAGCTTGAAGTGCGAGAGGATTTATGAAGTAGGGAGATGGAAAGGTGTAATCTTGCAAAAGAAAATTACGTCTAGTCTTAAGCCGAAAGCTTTAAGTTACAGAACTGGATTTTCCGTATTTTGTGTAATATGATGCTTTAGGGCTGCCCTACCTCCTCCCAGAAGGAACACCTACTCGCCCACCCCCAGGAGTTTTACTCTATCGATTGCAGGCATACTTAGGAATCTTGCAATGCAAAATGTTATCTGCTGAAAACACACTAGGGGAAAGTAAAACTAATTGCCTACCATGTACACTTGAACATCTCTTTTATGCAACAAAAATGCGACCTATTGGCACATGTGGAAGGGAAGGAGGAGGGGGAGGAGAAGACATAAAAGCAAGGATCCTTCTATTCAATAACAGAAGTTTACGTGTGACACCCAAGCGGTTTTTTTTTTATTTTAATTTTTGTAATACTTAGGACATCGGAAAGGAGAAAAGGGTGGACAGGCCAACTTAAACAAGACCTCGGTCCAAGATATATAAGTACAGTGCCGAAAAATGTTTTTTACTGGGCCTTCGCCCCACTTGCTTTTGTCTCAAAAAGGCAGTCAGCAAAGCATTCCCATCTCTCCCGAATCCGGGGAACGTCAATTTTCTCTACTTATAGAAAAAGAGTGAAGCACAGAAAAATAAATTATAAAGTTACTGGACGGTAACTGTAATCTTAACTTTAAAAAATGAAACTTTATGAATCAATACCCAAACTTTTTACTTTCAATTTATTTATTTTGAACCCAGATTACATAGTAATAACATTATTATGGAAAATTAAACATAATGATAGACGAACATGATGGCAGACATATTTGTGGGTTGGTAGGTAGATAGGTAGGTAGGTAGGTAGGTAGGTAGGTAGGTAGGTAGGTAAGATTATCAACACAATAAACAGATCGTTATAATTTAGCAACAATGCTGAGCGAGTGAGAAAAGGCACTCGTGTAGAAGTTAAAACAGAGAGAGAGAGAGAGAGAGAGAGCGACAGACAGACATACAGAGAACAGAGAGAGAGAGAGAGAGAGAGAGAGAATGAGAGAGAGAGGTTCACGAAGGAATGAAAACGAGGTAGTTCACAAAGAGTTGAACTGCCAGACAGCAAATCATCCATTTTATTTTTTATTTTCACTCACGAACTCCTTGAGCACAATTGATTCCCCACTTAGTCTTGAAGACTTGTCAATTGCGTTTTCACTAGAATAGCTCCCTTTACTTGCGCCGGTGTTAAAAATAAAAGAAACAGCCATTAAATCTTCATAATAAGAATTTTTAAGGTGGGACTCACTCTATTAATCTACGAAGGTTATTTTATTGTCCATCGTCTAAGCAAGCAACAGATATCATCACGGTCATCCACTACCGACATTACATCAATAATTTATTAGGGATGAGCAAAAGTCGGAATTCGGAAATTCCCGAATCTGAAATTCTTGTATTTCAGATTTGTCGAATATGATTTAGTTTCCTAACCTCGAACATAGAATTCAGGTCACGGAAAGGGGTCGCTGAAGGTAAGGAAATGTGATCCAAACAGTGTTACTTGTGTCTTTTCGAACAAAAACAAGGAACTGCTTTATCGTATGCAATCAAAATGCCACTCATATTTTTTTGTTTGCACTATGCTCATACTACAATATGCATACTACAGTATGAAAAAAAATGTGTGTAGGGGGAAGGGGGCGGACAGTACGGACAGTTTTTTGTGGAGGAGGGTGCACGTGCCGCCAATGGTTCGTCCCCAGTGGATCCCCCGCCCTTGAAATGACGAGCTGATTCTCTTCCGCCTTGTCTAGAGTCGATCTCGTTACCCTCATAAATTGTCTGCGATGCAAAAATAAAAAAAAAATATGGACTTGACTTCCTTGTCTGCCACCCACTGCCTTGAAAACCAAATTTCCATAAACAGTTTTGCTGCATCCGGCGAAAGTGATGCGTTTCTTGCATCACGTCACTTGGAGTCGGTGCTTTGGATCCAGTGTTGTCAGGTCTGATTTTTTTTAAGTGCCAAACCAAACATGAAACCTAGCCACCAAAACATTCAATTGCAGCCAGAAAGGAGCCAACTTTTTTTTTAAAGCAAGAACTGATAATTTTTTTTTAAAAATCTGAATTTCGAAGTATGCTTTCGAAGTTCTCGTAGTCCAGATTTTCAATAAAAAATACACACTGTTTTCACTTGGAAATGATGAGAAAAATTTACGTAAATAAGATATAAAATGCAATTCCTAGAAATTCACCAAAGATAGCCAAGGAGCCAGGTTCTTTAAAAAGATATAAAGCCAAAGTAAGTGCAGAGAGTCAAATTTTGCCAGTCTGGTAACACTGATTGGATCCATAACGGATAAACTGCTCATAGGTTGCAGCGTTCTCTGGCATGGTTCAAGACGGAATAACATTTGTGTAGGAGTACTTCCACAACTTTTTTGTTGTTTTTTTTTTCGTAAACACAAAGTGGTCAATGAAAGTAGAAATAGAGACTAACAAAACAGTAAAAACTGGCCTCCTAGGAGCCATGTCACAAAACCGTTATCTTATTGTGAATGGCTTTTCTGCCTTTACATTTCGAAAAGTGCTGACCCTCCATTTTATCATGCCCTGCAGAAAGCCATCTGCTACCCGTTGTTCCCATGCTAATATTCTATAATTTGCCACGATCTGTTGTCAAGTAGTGCTGTCTCTCTCTGTCGGTATTGGTGTTATTTAAACACCCTACTCGCGACTCGTGCTGTGAAGTTGAATATGTTACTCCACAGTTGGCTGGTTATTTGGCGGTAATTATAGCAGAGACATCCAAACAACCAAAGAGTAAACTCTTAGATGAAGGTCATGAGGGTTGAAGTTTATGTAAATAAATTAAATAATGCCTGTTTACGCAACTTCCCACTACTATTACCCCAGCAGATCAGATCACTCTCGTACTTTCTCAACTCCCTGGGGAGTATACAGTGTCACTATCATTATTTCACAAGCGCTGATCACTAGCATTCTGACAATATCTTTCACTGCCTTTAGCCAGGTTCCAATTTTATAGGGTTTACTTCATTAATAAAATTTCCTTTCGTCAGTCAACCACTATAAGGCTGTGGTATATACTGTAAGTGTAATATACCCTACTGTAAACCAACAACTTGTAAATCCTTTCTCCTCCTCCTCCTCCCGCTGTGACCTGTTTCTGTAAGTAATTCGCCACTTAAAATATTATGTCCCTTGTACTGTTGTCTCACTGTGCCGTTCACACATTACTTACATCATCCAGTCTGAAATTTTCTTCAAGTGCTGCTGACATTTCCTGTTTGGACAAAATAAAAAACATGAGACAGGAGACGGGAAATCCGGTTACGTCCTATTTTTTTTAAGGTCAAAAACGCGCTGAATATTTCATTACTAGGTGAAGGATGCATCTTGTACTTTCCTTGTTTATGTACTTTCAAAAAAAACAGTCTACTATGACATCGTTTGACAAATGGACGTATCTCTGTTTACACGCCAAAATCACTGTTCTTACATGCTCGCAATCTAGGCCTATTACGTCATTATGAATTTCACAGCGAAATATTTCGACAAATTATTGGAAATGTTGGGAGAGGTTAGTTACTGTCCTGTCAGTGCCATTAAATACATTATATAATCATGTCCGCTTATTTGCAACTTCTCGGAAGCACAGAGAAAGTCGAGATTAAAAGAAATCGTGATTATCCCTCTCCCTCCCCATTCCCCCCCCCCCCCGACACACACCCACACACAACTGGAGGATGAACATCAGGAAAGCCGGGGGAGGGAGGAAAAGGGGGGAGGGGGTCATCCTAGAGTGTCTATCCCGATGCTCAAAATATATACCTACCTCATGATTTGATGCCAGTCCATACTTTTGAATTAGTTAAAAAGTTTTGGAACTCTTTAGTTTGATGCAGGAAAGAAAGATTTCAATATCTATAACATTATATCGTGAGAGGATTTTTCGAGCACAAACGGCTGAAATGAAAATAACAATAGCAATAATTCTATTCAGCTCATGTACAACACATGTG
This sequence comes from Ellobium chinense, assembly GCA_033807755.1. Lineage (NCBI taxonomy): Eukaryota > Metazoa > Mollusca > Gastropoda > Ellobiida > Ellobiidae > Ellobium > Ellobium chinense. The sequence continues at coordinate 544,578 of JAWQUT010000469.1, forward strand.
ACATGTGAGCAGGAATACATAATATAAGGAATGATACATCGATATAGATCACTTTGTGCAGGTGGGCATGAAAGTTATAATGAAACGACTTTATAGGGAGATCTGTAGAGTAGTAATAATAACAATAATAATAATAATAATAATGCACTTTATAGGAGTCGGATCCAGGCTATGCCCACTCACGTGACGTCACACTATTCTTACCCCAGCAGGCCAGATCACTTTAATACTTTTCCTGTTCTCTGGGGAGCACGCATTGCCGCAGCTTATCCCACTGCCGATAGCCAGGTACCCATTTTACAGACGGGTGATCTGAAGTAAATATAAATGAAATATTTTCTCAAGGCATTAACAACACGACCGTGGTTGGGAATCGAACCCACGACCTTTTAGATCTTGAGTCCAACGCCGTAACCGTGACATGAATCGAAGGCATTTTCTAAAGTCAGTTATGTTACTATTTCATTCAGAATTGATTTCGAAAGTCGGCAAGTCCTAGGGTATGTTCCAAAAAACAAGAAATTGTCTCACTGCATTATGATACGCTGTTCCTTACCAAAGAATAAATTACTGATTTACAGAAATACTAACTCCTATTCATAAGTGACATGACCCACTGTTTTTCTCCATGCTTTTTGAGTGTGTGTTGCCATGTGCTTCTCGCTGCATTGTGAGAGTATAAATCTCCTGCCAATTATTGGGTATCTTCAAGTCCGGGAAATAGCCAATAAAACTTACTTAGTCGTTATTTTTTTTTTATTCTGTGTTCATTACAGCACTGTGTCTTGCCTCAAATTTCATACATTATTTTAGAAATGATGAAGCCCGAATTTGGGGGTGTTCAGATTTCTTACCATCAGCATGTCGGGATCAAATTTTGCATGGAGAGCAGAATATTTTTCTAATCAAATTTGTTAATACAGACACTGGTTGCAGTGGAGGATAAGTCACAGATCTCTATACTTCTGAACGTTCCAGAAATCTAATCTTGACAACGAAAACAACCGGCTTGTTAGTAAACTTCTTAAAGGGCAAGAAAGCAACCTAATTTTTCACCTGATAAAGTCGACTCCGCTTCGTCGATAACCGCAATGGTTTTCATATAACAAAATGTTATAAATAATAATTATTCATTTAGAAAAAAACTGAAAAAAAATGAAAAATACGACTTTATTTACCCGGTAGGGAAATTGTTTTACAATGTAATACATTGGTATAATAATATATCTCATTTATAATACAAACACATATAACAATACATATCATACATATAAATGCATAATATTACAAATGAAATACATAACAACGTCATTGCTGGTCGCTAGCGGTGCAGCGCCCTGGTCCCCCCAATTCTAAAGCCAGGTACTTATTTACGCCTGAGTCGAGTGAGGAAATAGAAGTGAAGTGTCTTTCCCAAGGACACTACAACGTAACCCGTCCCGCTCGCGAGTCAAACACATAAACCTTACACTGGAAAGTCTTCAGTTTCTGAGTACGACTCACAAACCGCACGGCCACGCTGCCCCCTTTATATATTTTAATATAGATTTTGTATTTATATTTTATAATTATATTCCTTTATATAACTAGGCAGTCCTAACTCCTTTATATCACAACTTTTCCACGCTCCGGAGGAGTTGCGGTTAAATGGAGTTGACTGTTTCACTAACACACACTGCGTTGAAATTGCTCAATAATAATCGTCTTCTTCTTCTTCCCTGCCTGTCACATTCCTCTCATGCAAGAGCAGTCCAGGGGAAATAACTTGTAATAATTTACCCGCATTTAGAAACAGCCTTTAGGTTTCCGCCATGTTACCTACCTGCATTCAATCGACAACTGGCACAGTGTTTGGGGCAGTAAACATTTCAATGTCTTAAGTTTGTTGGGGTTTGTTTTCATTTCTTTTATATTTTTAACCACAACGTATAGCAGCAGATCTACTGAAGGAAGGTTTTCAGTGAATTCCTTACATTGTCTCCACAACATTCACAATCTGCAACATAATATGTCTGGAAAAGAGGGTACATAATCAATCAGCGATCGGCGACATCACAGCATCTACATCGTAAGACGATTGTTGCAGAGAACTGGGCACCTATGAGTCTGCCCAGAGTGCAAGAATATCGGTTCTGCCATCCAGTGGCCAATACATATATTAAGTGATGGCAAAAATGACCTTGTTGCAGTCGGTACTGAAGTGCTGCCGCTGAGGAGCATTGGATACAAAATCTCTTTGTGCCACTTTGAACATGCAATGTATTACGACATACATATGTATTACATACCAATATAGTTTGGGTGAAAGAAACTACCCACTGTTAGGTTGCAGGAGTTTATTGGTTTAAAAAAATTGCTTCAGAGTCAATAGTAGCAGCGTAGAAATAATTGTATAACATGAAACCACACCGCAAAAGTGCTGAAATTCAGTCCTGAATTTGTAAAATAAAAAAAAAAGAAAGAATTGTTGCAGGCAGTGGTTTCATTTTCGGATTTCATTTGCTCGGGCCTGACGTCTGCAAAAGAAGGCCAACATTTAACTCCTTTTCATCTAAATTAAAATAGTGAACGTTCTAAACGAAGGACCCCCACTGTAAACAGAATATAGTCTCATTTAAGAACAGTGGTGGAACCAGACCTGTGCACTAGCCTTGGCCATCTCGAAGTGTTCGATCCTGCAGTTCGAAGAGAAATTTTAATGAATTGGCTCAAAGACATAAATATGGTTGTCTGAAGTGGAGAGAGTCGGTTCTATACAGACAAAGCATAATAAAAAATATGTAAGAGTGGCAGGCACACCAGTGACGTATGCATAATTCGTACATTAATTAACTTAACTGCGTAAACTACAGTGAACACTACTAATGTTTTCGGAGTTTCCTATGGAGTGCGTTAACTAACGTACGGATTATGCTTACTACTAGTGACCACATGCATAATCCTTGCGTTATAATTAACGTATTGCATAAACTACAGTGAACACTACTAATATTTTGGGAGTTTCCTATGGAGTGCGTTAATTAACGTACGGATTATGCATACTGCTAGTCACCATATGCATTATCCTTGAGTTATAATTAACGTATCGCATAAACTACAGTGAACACTACTAATGTTTTGGGAGTTTCCCGTGGTTTCCGCAGTGCGTTAACTAAGGTAAGGACTATGAATACGGCCACGGGACTAGCATAGAACACTGACTGGTGTCCAGCAAGTGGGTCTAAAATCAATGAGGCTAGCACGACACTTCACTAAACACACTTGAAGCATTGTACAGAATAAACCTTTGTGTGTTAGAACCTTTGGTGAGATAGCCATCATTGCTCTGTGAACGGAAATTCCCTTTGACCTTATTAGCTCTGGCTGGTGAGAGCAGAGCTGACCTATTTAAATCGAAAATTTAGTTAGTCTAGTTCAATGAACTTTTCAGCGAGAGAGCCGAAACTCCATTACGCATCAAGGACATGACTTCCAATGTCCCACTCTCAGAGAAGCTATTGAAAGAGGAGGGAAAAAAAACCCTTGTGCTAGACTAGTGAAACAGTAAACAAAGCTGGTTGCTCTTTGAAAACTGACAAGTCTGACAAGTCTCTCCAGGCAGCCGGAAGTTGTAGTTCCGGACGCCATCAAGTCACGTGCTACTTGGCATTAAACAGTCTGAGAGGATGGGAAACGAAAATATTTCATTACGTTTGTATGATAATGTTCTCGATTTTCGATTCAGTCTTTATACAAGAGATTCGCCCCTTATGTCTGAGAGTTTAGAAAACTAGCGAGTGCTGAAATTGGGATGTATACAATAGATATAACTATGGAAACAATCTGATTAAGGGTACGTATGACTTTTCCACTTTGAAACTATGTTTGCTCCATTTCCTTGCAGTGGAATTATGTTGAGGTAATATTTAGCCACTGCTTTCTCACGCCTGCTTTTTCAGACTCAGATCAAGCAAGACCAGAATATCTCAAGCCTGAAATGACGCTCTGTCACATGACTATGTAGAGGTTAGGAAAGAGCAAAAGAATTGTGTCTTGCAGCCAGTTATAATGACACTCAAGGCGTTGTTGTTTGTTTGTTGGTTGTTTTTTGGGGGGTTTTTTGAGGGAGGGGGGGGAGAAGGGGGCGCTTAATCGAGTTACTGATACAACATTAAAGCTTTAAGTGTATATATGTTTACTGGGTGAAAAAAAAACAACACATTTGACTTACCATTATTCTGACCCGAGATATAGGTAACTGAAGTGGCGAGGGGTCAGCGTATGCAGTCATAATAAACCCGGGAAACAAATTGCGATTGAAGGACAGTTTGGTACTTAATAATTCATTTATTATGCTTCACAGTAATTCGGTTTATCCACAGTTACTGGCCGTTTGCGCGGTAAAACGATGGTTTTGTTTTTGTTTTGTTTTTTGGCTTTTTCTTTAATACAAAATGTTTTTACAGTCTGCCTCTGCAACAAACAAGCACTTGATGTTGAATGGCCCTTTGAACTTCTAGAGCTGACATCTCACCCTTTAGTTTAGCAAGAATTCAAATCTAACAGATGGTGATCTACATTTTCTGCAAGAGTAAAGAAATCTATAGCTGCTAAGAAAGAAACGGTGGGTCCATAGAGACAGAACAAGATGACAAACTCCACGGCCAGTTCCTAACAACGAAAAAAAACTGTAGATTACCTTCTGGAGACAGGTCCATTGGTTTCGTCAGATAAGAATGTACTATCTGTTTATACATCCAAACAGTATGAGCTTGAATTCGCTCATAACCAGTAACTGAGACTGACCTGAGGCACTATTTCACAGTACAGCGTGAAAACGGCGGAGAACAACGTAAACTTACAGCCCTCATGCGCAAGAATCTGCACGATATACTAATAGCAACAAGCTATGCCGGATAAAAATATAAACACTCTCGTACAATCAAAATTAATGTCATAATGATAGACCTACAAAACCTTAAATGAGCTTACAGCTGACAATGCCGAAATCAGTAAGAGTGGCTCTGGTAACTACGACCTCACTCAGGTCCAATACACAGAGAACTCTAAGTAAGGTTGCTATAAGAGCATACTTAAGAAGGCATTGAATTGTTCATTTACTCATTTTCTAATTATATTTGTGCTTACTTGCAGCTATTAATTTATGCGGCATTTTAGCACGAAATTACTATTTTTCTAGTAATGCCACCAAACAGTATAGGCATGCATCTGTGCATATTCAGTAACTAAGACTGATCGAAGGCACCATCAGTGATTGCAACTGCAAACGGATATGAACAATGTAAGCTTATACATCATGGGTGCAGGGATGTAAAATAGAGATGTGGCACGATGCTATAGCCGGATTCACAGTATCCACACGCTCGTACTGTCTGCTGTTATGTTCATAGACCTATCAATATTTAGGTCCGCCCAAGGCTGACAACACAGAGATCAGTAAGAATGGTTCTGGTAAGTACGAGAGAGGTCCAATACACAGTGCACTCTATAGTTGCTGTAAAAAAAAACCAGGCATTCATTCATTCATTCATTCATTCATTCATTCATTCATTCATTCATTCATTCATTCATTTTCAGTTTATCTGAGACATCTTATTCTTTCCTTTTTACTATTAACTTTCAATAAAGCACTGTAGTTGCGTTACCAAAAAAAATTTACAACAGCCTGAGCCCCCCCCCCCNAAAAAAAAAAGAATGTACGAGAGAAATTTGAATGTCACATTTCACCCTGTCTTCAGAGTGCGCCAAGGGCTTGCTCTGATTAATTACTTGTTAGGCATCAACTGTGAGAGTTATTAATAATATGTAAGTTTACGTGCATAAACGTTGAGTTATGTATTATCATCCAAGCGAAGTATCAATTACAAGTATTGTAGCTAATGTCGTCAGACAGGCTGGTGACACAGCTAAATGGCAGGCTGTAGATTTCTTTATAGTTAAAATGTAATTTCTTTATAAGGTAAAATTGAGGTTAAAATTATAAAGACAAGCATATTTCTATAACGGAGAAACCGTCGGATGGTTTGGGTTTTTTTTCGATTTTTTTAAAATCTATATATTAGTACATTCCTCTATCCAAGTGAAGGGCTTTTTTTCCCTTTTGCAAACTTTGAAACATTGTAATTATTTTCTTAAATAGAGGGCCGTACCACTAGAACTTCTCTGCTTGGTAATTTTCTACGTTGTGCTTAGGATAATTTTAAGGTGGGTATCATAGGGAGAAATTTAAATTCTCACTTTTCACGTAACATCAACTAATTATAGTATGAGAAAAGAAATGTAGTATGCCATTAAGTGATGGATTAAAGAGATCAGTGAAGCTTATCCTCATTCTAGTTGTGTAAGGCGCCTTAAATTAAAAGTTTTAGAACCTAAATAATTACTTTTAGATATCCATCAGATTCTGCATAGATATTAGAAAAATATATTTACCCATAAGTGATCATACAAAGAAAATGGAGTATAGTATTAAGTTTAAGCTCAGAGAATGCCGAATTTTTTTGTGGAGCTAGGAAAATAAATGTATCCATTTCTTAGACCATTAATTATTTCAAAGTCACAACTGGAGAAATTTGTTATAAGTTCATTGCTTGCACTTTTTCTGAGGAATATGGAAGTGGTAATTATCGTTACATACAGCTTTATTAAATCGCTCAAGTAAAAACTGAGCTTGCGGTCAGGATTCTCTCAAGAGCTATGCCATTTTAAAATCAATAAAACTTCGTTCTCGAAGAAATCATACTTTTAATTTATCCCTGTAACTCAAAGATCACTAAGAATTCTCCCACCGAAGAGAGTGAAAACGTGCTCTTCAAGCAAGCTGAGTTAATGACATGGTTCAGCTTTACTGAGCTAGAAAGTGGCATGTTGTTTTGTGTGACCTGATATTGTCTCAGCGTGTCTCTGTGCCACTCTCAATTACGTCACGAAGGGTGACTGATTTACAACTCAGAGTCTTTAATTTCACAGATTACCGTTCACTGATTAATACATTCACACTTACAAGAGAACAAAATTATGACCTGGACTAGCTATAAGTGTGCTTGCTTTTCTGAATAAGTCAATTTGAACACATGCAAATGTTATTCCTTTTTCTCCACGCTCTCTAAGTTTTAGATTAGGCACAGCTGTTGGATTTGTTTTCTGTTATTTAAATTAGACTTTTTCAACATGAACGACAATAACAAAGAGCATATCAAAGCATCCGATTTGACAACATGTTGCTTTATCTGTTTTTTCATCGAACAAAACAATGCAAGAGACGTATGTTTGATCATATTCTACAGCATCAGGAATTCACTGTTTTTCACTGGGAAATACATTACATGTATAATAACTTCTGCAGAGAACTGTGGCAATACTGCGTATCACTGAGCGTAAACTACTAGATCTAGAGTCTATTTGGCCGAGCTCTCACATCCGGTCTTCTCAAAAGACGTCGCATTTCTAACAAACTTAGTAGGTACGCATACCTCATGAACGTGACTGTTGTGGAGTATCCAAAAACGTGCTATTTGACATCATGTCTCCAGATCTTGATCTGCTCACTGTATCTCAGTATTATGATATGTCTGAACTTAGCACCTTAGGAAACACTCAGGACCTTGCACAGAAGACTGGTCCATATGAAGGTTTGAGCATTGCTGAAATACAATTCGTCGAGGCTGTGAACTGGTTGTCTGTTTACTATACCTCAATCTTGATCGCTGCGGGAATTGTTTGTAACCCTCTTTCCTTTATCGTCCTCAGCCGTCGCGCGTTTAGAGACAGCCCCATGTCTGTATATCTCCGCTACTTGTCCTTCTCAGACTTTGGCGCTACTATATTTGCGCAAGTTACATTTTTCCTAGTGGCTTTCGCGGAATTTGACATCTGGCAAGATCTGTTGAGGTGCCGGCTTCTCTACTGGTTGGGCTGTACATTTCTTACCGGTAGCAGTTGGACACTGGTTGCCGTGACCACCGAGAGAGTAATTTCCATCATTTGGCCACACCGCGCCCGAAGTCGACTATGCGCCACAGTGGTCGTTATCATCATTATAGCGTCTGTTGCAGTGGTGTATTCGCCTATCTTTCTTTACTTTGGTCCTGTAGAATCGTTCAACGACGAAGACAACACAACTTTAATAATATACTGCCAGCTCAGCCCCGGCCCGTTGAACCCCCTCTTCTATTATCTGGACGCCGCCTTTTTTGCTTTCGTGCCTATTCTTTTCCTCATGATCTTCAACGTCATCATTCTTATGGGCGTCATCGAGAGTGGAAGACGAGTTTCCAGAATATCTGCGACCTCGGCATCCAATCCTGACGACCGAACCTCTTACCAAAACCATTCACAAACTTCCGCGACAAAAGGTAAATTTCGAAAATCTCAACGTCGAGGCCGTTTCAGCCCTTCCAGTAGAGAATCGTCCTTAACTGTAACCCTGTTGGCAATCAATGTCGCCTTCATTGTATGCAATTTTCCGGTGTCCGTCTACCAGTTGGCGCCATACTACCAGACTGCGGAAGGTTTTGGGCCGGTTGGAATGAGCATCAGCACCGTCACCCTCCTCGTCATGTTCACCAACAACAGCCTCAATTTCCTTCTCTATTGCATCACGGGGTCAAAATTTCGCAAAGAGGTCAAGGAGGTGATTTTTGAGATCTTCATTTTGCCCTTTCACAGGAGAAAGTAATCAAGCATAGCATGACATACCGTAAACTTGAAATTTCACCATGATAAGAAAGTCTTGCACAATGTCATATTGAGACTTCTGTCGCCTTTTGACTGTTAATATCATGTTAGTGGTATGCTTGTTTTATCAGGGGTTATCAGATGGAACCATTCTATTACTATGCTGGATTGAGAATTTGAATAAAGATCAGATATGTCTGTTTTGCGAATGGTTTTTATCTTTTCAAATAAATATTATGGACTGAGATGTAGACTTAGTTGTTTGAAATGGCAGGGGCTAACTCCTAGACATAGGTGGAAGTTCTAAGAAATCGCAATTCAAGAACAAGTTTATACTGAAGTATAATATAAATCATATACTTTCCCCACCAAAACAATAGCACACAACATCTACAGGAATATTTTTTGTTCATTCATGAAAATGATGTTGATTTTTTTTTTAAAACAGATATTAGTCTTCTATCAATTTCAACAACTAACAAAACTTCCATAGTGTGTATCAGTAAGCCCAGATCACCCTAAGTTTGATATAATAATATTTCAGTTCTTTGCTGTGAAATGTTCTTATGGTTAAGGAACTGATAGCGATGATTGCGTTAAAGAGTATAATATAGAAATGAGTGATGTCCTTTTGCACACTTGAAAATTCACTGGACCGGATCAGGCAAGGGCGAGGCCTGTAGCATGATGTCATAATGTTATAAAGGGGCCATAATTTACATAAAAAAGTATGCACACACACAAACACACACACACACACACACACACACACACACACACACACACACACACACAGATAAACATGGAAGATTAAGATATTCAGGATGAAGTGAGGACGCCCCTAACTGCGTTTTGGTCTGGTAAAATCGGAAACGTACCACCTCTCTTTTTTTTTTTCTACTTTAAATTATTTCAGCATGGGTTAATTCCGACTGCCCTTCGTGGTCCAAATTTTTCATGGAGTCAAATGCATTCGTCTATGATGCCTTTTGGTGCGCAAATTATTCTATCACTCTGGCGTGCTGCCTGCCTGTCCCAATTAGATAATGGGGAATGCAGACGCTAGATCTCAGCCATCTTGCTCCCATTTGTAAAATGGGAGGTTCAGTCTTGTTAATATATAAATTAGTCTACATACACAAGTATTTACTCGCACCGTAGACATAGATAGATAATAGAACAAATATCTGACATGTCAGTAAGGGTAATAATTACATAAAGTTCGGATGTCAAAAAGAAAAAAAAAAACCTGGTTTTGAAAATTTACATTTTCTAGATTTATCATGAGCTAATTGTTGATGGTTCTATGAATGCCCTTTTGTTGCAGAGGTTCATATTTACTGAAACTGTTTCGTTAAGACCAAGCTGTAAATCAGTGCTTTGCTTTATTGTTTGATTTGTTTGCAACTTTACCAAAATGGAATCCTAGGCCAGATTTCTTGTTTTCCGTCCAGAAAATGTCGGTAAATAAGAAATCAGATATATGATGCTCCATTGTACAAGACAGCTTGGAAAGATGTGGGGTCCTCAAAGGATGTGTCAGTCTTCACATATAACTGGCCACGCTGTTTCACGTCACATTTGAACGTGGCCGGTCCTGTGCGAACACCGACGCTTTGTTAATCAGGCACTGAATATCACCCATTCTCCAAATGGGATGGCTATACCTATCATTGCTAAACGTTGCAGGAGCCAAATTGTAAAAGCCTCTTTGAGCCATTTATTAAAAATTCTTCTCGAACCACAAGAACGTAACGAGAAGGCCAATGCTAGTGCGCAGGTCTCAAATATATGTTTACGGTGTGGGTCCTTCATTTTGATTTTGTCACACTTTTGATTTAGAGGAAAAGGAGTTAAAAAAATTTGACCTTCTTTTGCAGACTGTAGGCTCGCACAAATGCAATCCGCTGAAGCCACTGGGGAACACAGCCTGCAACGATATATATTTTTTTTCTTTTTACAAATTCAGAACTGATTTTTCACAATTTCTTCGGTATGGTTTCATGTTATACGTTTATTATATCTGTTCTTTGGACAGATTTTTTAATCGTCGATATTTTACTCTGATTGTCTATTTTTTATTACCAATTTGGCTCTTGCAACCTTAACAGCAATATGAAGCATATTGACGCCAGACAAAGAATGAAAAAACTTTGGATCCATCAATTGGGAATTCTTATCAAAGAAAACAACTTTAGGTCCATCAATTTCAAAATGAAAAAAAAANGTGTGTGTGTGTGTGTGTGTGTGTGTGTGTGTGTGTGTGTGTGTGTGTGTGTGTGTGTGTGTGTGTGTGTGTGTGTGTGTGTATTTGTCCCCATGTAATGGGCTATAATATACACTGGAAGGGCAGCCAATCCCATTAATTTGATGTCCACTTCCCTCAGTGAGATTCTGCATATTTCACTTTAAAACCTCTTCCTTCCAGGATGCGTTTATGCTATCTTTTCCCTATTTGTTTTTTAATTTAATGTCAAACAATGAATGTAACACTCTATTTACCTTGTTGGGAAAACGCTTTACCAGTTGCCATAATATTATAGTACTCATTGTTAATACATACATTCATAATAACACCTTCATATGACAAACAATTAAATCTCATCGCGAATACGATAAATGTTAAACTCATTTCGTAAATCTGATACCAAACAAACACTCATAACAGATCTTCTATGTCTCACAGATTTCTTACTGAGTGTGAGGGACAGTCACCCTGCCATCATCAGAATACTGACCCAGTCATTACTGACCAATGACTTTCACAGCCCATTCAATGGGTGCACATTATAAAAAGCCGTAACTATAATAGTATACAGTATGGATTAAAATACCGGTAGTTATGTCAGTTTGACATTTGTTCATGTGTCGCAGATGTGAATGTGCAAGAGTTTTCAAAATTATATGAAGGGCTTTATAATAAAATACATTTTACATCATTGATGGGTCAGGCAAAAAAAAGTAGATACACAGCACCTTTCTTCAAAGGAGAGATTTAACTGTGAAATATTGCTGAAAAAACGCCGTCCTTTGGAGTGGAAATTTGCATGTATATTAACTACTCATACTGCTACCTAAAGTAAGCAAGACAGGCTAAAAATTTAAATTGATGGATAAGGTGTATTTCCATGAAGCCCTTCATATTTTCAGACATCCAGTTTTGTTTTTTGTTTTGTTTGGTTTTTTTTTGTTTTTAGTTTTTTCTTGTTGTTGTTGTTGTTGTTGTTGTTGTTGTTGTTGTTGTTGTTGTTGTTGTTGCTGTGGCTCAGATCAGATTCACGAAAACACATCCCAGGTATTGACGTCTAATTGTGCCTTGACAGACATAATCCGAAATCTAGTTTTCTTATAGCCAAGGGTGTGTTTCTTGTCACACTGTGCAAACAGGGCAAAATGCAACGACTCTCACATTATAGAAGACAGTATCACAACAGCCTCTACACTATGCTCACAGGTAGGCCATGATACAAATAAACATGCAGAGGAACATTACTTTGAATAAATCTGGTAAAAACCAGCAAAGTCAACATAAATCTGCATGAAAGGCGTCCGATTGTAGCAAGACACATGGTCCCTGAGCAGCCCAAAAGTTGACTCCATCACAATCAGGACATATCTGTGTATCCTGTTTTCTCAAATTTAAAAAAAAATCGTAATATTCCAGATAGTCTAGAATTAGTGGATGATAAAGTTTTGTGTTTTTTGTTTCTTTTTAAATGAAATGGAACAGACATTATACTTTCTGAGAGTTGTAAGTCTTGGCATAATGAATTTTAGCTTTAGAAATGCGATGGCTAAGATAGGCAGGTACTGTGCTGAAAGCAGCAAGTTTCGGCGTTGTTTGAAGAACACTAAGCCACCATCATATTATGCACCACTACTAACGTCATCATCATGATCGTCATCATCATCATCATTATCATCCCTTATCACTACCTTTTACAGCAACAGGAGTACTACAACACTAATGATCACAAATAAAAACATCAATAACAACAACAACAACATCATCATCAACAACAACAACAACAAAAACATCATGACTGTAGGAGCAAAGACAAAATCCAGGAGAATAAAATGTACAATCATATGAGCATCAAAAGTGGTATAAACACATGGTAGGTAAACAGCCACATTATATTACTGAAATAAAGGCGTCAAACGTCTACGCTCATGTTTGGATATCACGGAGAGGTAAAGCGTAGAGAATTTGTGATGGAGTATTCTTGCATCCGCCAGCATACTAAAACAAGAAATGATTTTCGTCCAGACTCCTTGTAAATACAAACATGAAAACCGTCGGGGGAATAAGCTAAAAATCTTCTGAATCCGTTTAGCCTCCCAGCTCTTTCCTAAAGGTCCATCTGTTGTCTGTCCTTGTTTTCCCGTACACCGACCTTTCTTCATCTCATGCACGTAAATGCGTTGCTTTCAAACCAACATGTTGCTCAATACATGTCTCTGTGCGGAACGGCTCTTTCAAGGGGAACAATCGATAGGCGTAATACCACCAAAAAAATATATAAATTCAAGATTTTTCAGCCAGCTGATATCGACCAAGAAGCGACAACGTGACTCTTTTAATTTCATACATGTCGTACAAGCGAATGAATTTTTCGTAATCTGACAATATTTTTGTACTAGCGAAAACTGAGGTGCTGGGCTTTGGGAATTCTTACGGAAAACCTGAAATCTCTTCGATGCCACAGATTCTGATATTTCTAATTTTGTCATGGCATTGAACCAATGTCATTCCTCAGTCAAATGTACGGTTTCCACTCCTTCGGTTTGTGTCCCTTTTCTTGATTGCCGCACCCATCTCAAGCATAATATCTTGCATTCCGATGTGTATTCGAAACCTACTGATTCGCATTGCTACTTGTCACCTCTCTCCAATCATTCTTAGCATGTGTTTTATCCAATTGTTTACAGCCAGGCTATGCGCAACCTCCTCCTGAACACTTGTTTGTCTGTCGGTCGGTCTGTCTGCCTGCCTGTTCGCCTCCCTGTCTACCTGTCTGTCTGTATGTCTGCTGTCTGCCCGCCTGCCTGCCTGCCTGCCTATCTGTATGTCTGTCTGTCTTTCTGTCTGTCTGTCTGTCATTCATACTCTCTAGCTCTCTGTCTCTGTCTCTCTGTCTCTGTCTCTGTCTCTCTCTGTCTCTCTCTGTCTCTCTCTCTCTCTCTCTCTCTCTCTCTCNCTCTCTCTCTCTCTCTCTCTCTCTCTCTCTCTCTCTCTCTCTTTCCTTCCTCTTTTAGCATCGAAATACCAATGCGTCAACATCAGACAACAACCACAAAACATTTTTTTTTCATCTGAGAAAGAAAATCGTAACGGGAAATTTCCAGCAAAAAAACGTTCAATATCTTTATTGCTATCTGTTCATCTTCCCGTTGTTTCCAAATGCGCATTGCGCGGGTTTACCATATTGTTCACATTTTACACTCTTTACAGATCTCTTACGGATCTCTTATCCGTTGATGCACACTGTAGGCAGAACGCTTTCAACTGAGAAGTCGATTATGCTTGGCACTGGCCTGTGACTTCGACATCAAATATAAACCAACGCGCGTTACATCCTCCATCACAGTAATCGTTTCTGTAAGAAAACAATAACATAATCATCAGGGCGTAGATCGTAGATTCTGATTCGTTTGAGCCAATGTTGTACAGTAAGTGGCTTGATGGAAAAAGCGGTCATTGAGATTTCTTATGTTGGCTCACTATAATCTGAATAGATTTTATATGACAAGGAATTATACCAGGTCGATACAATTTCCTAGAAGAGTCCACGGCATAAAGCATGACTAAGAGATTTGAACTGGCCTTGTGAATTGCAGGATATCCTATCACATACTTGGTACCTAGTCATGTGTGAGGAAGAAGATGTCATAGCATAATATTGTTAGTTCTTAGCTGTGGTGCGCAGTAGAGGATATGTGTTCATGAGGGTTGCCAGATCTAGCTCTTTCGGGCCAAATACCATACATTTGGCTGTTATTTTTAAAGGCCTTAGCTCCCAAATAACTGACCGAATCTATAGCTCTTTTCTCTTATTTTTTTCTGTTTTATCAGACGTTTTGGTCAGAATTGACTAACACTATACTTCTCTCAGACTTTTGGTATTTCAAGTGACTGGGCTTTTGTAATAATTGCCCAATGAATACGAATCATAGAACAATCTCTGGAACAACCATTTTTGATCATGTTGTTCTAATGAATTCACAAAGGTTTAGGATAATTATATCTAATACATAGAAATTTCGAAGTAAATTTCTCGTCTTTCGTCAAATCATTACCCTTGTAGACCTTTCCCCAGGCATGGTTTGGCTTTTTTTTTTTTTGGTACGTGATTTGGCTCCGGCTTGAAAAAAAGTCTAACAACCCTGGGTTCATGTCTTAAGTCTTCAGCGAGTGCAACAAGACAGATCTGGCGAAGCTGATTTTAGGATGTATTGGAGGAGAAAGATGAAGTTAGTGAAAGGATAAGAGGACCTTAGAGATAATAATATGAGACTTGACAGTTAGGGGCTGTGAAAGGAGGGTTCAAAGCAACTCATCACTCGGACTATTAGTAATCGACACTCCAATGATTGCCTGATTGGAGGCGGCACAGTTGTGGGAATACTGCCATAGTATGACTAACAGAAGCAAATCCACGGTTTATCAAGTCTATATCTTGTATCAGTGAAGTATCTCTTATCTTCTAATATGTTCATTTCGGCCATACAGGTTTTAATTAGTGGATTTCTGGCATGACAATGAGGAAGTAATTCCAGATGTCAGATGTGACATTTCCATTGTCGATTTCAGAAGACTCTACCCCGTGGACTAGCTATCAAACCAATTATGTTGAATTTGTCCCATTTTTAACAGCAATGAATGACAGAGAAAGCAAATTGTTTGTAATAGTTTGTCATTAAGTTATCCGTGAATATAATAAAACTTTATGTGATTTTTTTGGGTGGCATTTGAATTTTCTTAGTAGGGGGAGTGTGTGTGTGTGTGTGTGTGTGTGTGTGTGTGTGTGTGTGTGTGTGTGTGTGTGTGTGTGTGTGTGTGTGTGNTGTGTGTGTGTGTGTGTGTGTGTGTGTGTGTATGTTTCTGTCTGTATATGCGTGACTTAATAAGTGTGAATGTGCGTTTGGGGTAAGAGGAGGGTT
>JAWQUT010000470.1:0-16746 GCA_033807755.1 Ellobium chinense
GGTGTAATTAAAAGGAGTGGACATGGTGTAATAAAATGGAGTAGACATGGTGTTGAATGAAGTAGACATGGTGTAATTGAAAAGAGTAGACAAGGTGTAATTGAAGAGAGTAGACATGGTGTAATAAAATGGAGTAGGCATGGTGTTAAATGGAGTAGACATGGTGTAATTGAAGGGAGTAGACATGGTGTAATTGAAGAGAGTAGGCATGGTGTAAATAAGGGAGTAGACATGGTGTAATTGAAGGAATAAACATGGTGTAATTGAAGGAATAAACATGGTGTAATTGAAGGGAGTAGACATGGTGTAATTGAAGGGAGTAGACATGGTGTAATTGAATACAGCAGACGTGGTGTAATTGAATGGAGTAGACGTGGTGTAATTAAAGGCAGTAGACCAACGTGTAATTGAAGGGAAAAGAAAAGGTGTTGAATGGAGAAGACATGGTGTAATTGAAGGGAGTAGACATGATGTAATTGAAGGGAGTAGACCTGTGTAATTGAAGAGATTAGACGTGGTGTAATTGAATGGAATAGACGTGGTATAATTAAAAGCAGTAGACAAGGTGTAATTGAAGGGAAAAGAATCGGTGTTGAATGGAGTAGACATGGTGTAACTGAAGGGAGTAGACACAGTGTAACTGAAGAGAGTAGACATGGTGTAATTGAAAGGAGTGGACATGGTGTAATTGGAAGGAGTAGACATGGTGTAACTGAGGAGAGTAGACATGGTGTAATTAAATGGAGTAGACATGGTGTAAATAAGGGAGTAGACATGGTGTAATTGAATGAAGTAAACATGGTGTAATTGAATGGAGTAGACATGGTGTAATTGATGGGACAGTAGCCGTGGTGTAATTAAAGGGATTAGACATGACGTAATTGATGGGAGTAGGCATGATGTAACTGAAGGAGTAGACAAAGTATATTGTGTTACTGTGGTATGTCTTCCTCTTTTCTAATTGAGTGCATTTTATCTCTTAAAATGCTCACCAAAGTGCTAAATCGTGCCTAATGTGGATATTGATCTTGGGAAAACTTTTTCTCACAATATAGGAATTACATCATCACCAGATTTTCGTACATGTATCTGAGATACATTAATGCCTATAGTGACAGAGATGTTTTTGTTTCTTATTCCAGATTCGTGGCGGCAAAGAATGGACTGTCTCTTCAGGCGATATGATGAGAATTGAAATTAAAAATATACTTCCCCCACCCCATTCCGAGATATTAATGTATCTGACAGATCTGCGTGAACGCTGGTAATAAAGTAAAAATTGTACTTTGAGAGAAGTCTTTCCTAAAGTCAACATC
Organism: Ellobium chinense; assembly: GCA_033807755.1. NCBI lineage: Eukaryota > Metazoa > Mollusca > Gastropoda > Ellobiida > Ellobiidae > Ellobium > Ellobium chinense. The sequence continues at coordinate 1,317 of JAWQUT010000470.1, forward strand.
CAGAATGGAAAAAAAGAGCATCGTTTGATATTTTAGTGCCTAATTTTGTATGCAGCATGTACAGAATTAGAAAAAAAGGCAGTGTGAACCACAGTTATATGCTAAACTCCATAATAGAGAGATGTTCTACCACCTCCCTTCTCCAAAGCCATAATCTCTAAATAAACTAGGAACTGCAAGACTAGAAACAGGAACTAGACTGGGATGTATGAGGATAGTTCTTCAACCGCCAACAGACAGAAGAGCAGGTCAGCAAGCACTTTTTTCTAATTCTGTACACGTTGCATACAGTATTAGATCATTTTGTCAGGTCTTTTATTTTGTCTAAACTTAGCCTGGCGCGCAAGATATTGCATCTTGTCTATAATTAATGGGACTCAATCAGAATAAGTTTCTTGAATTTAAGAAGGAAATATCGGGTTGTTTATGAGATCAGGGCTCACATTTACATATTAAAACAAATTAAAATGCACCAAAAGTTTCCCACCAAAACTGCAGATGGGAAGATACATACTAACTCTTTTCTTTTATGGCATGAAAATTTCAGTTCTAATCTGTTTCAGATCTGCATCCTACTCGTTTCTCACCATAATACCAGCGAGTAAAATTAGGTTTTTGACCGTCAATCCATCTCCAGTCACCTTCCTTGGCAACGTCTGTTAATCCTATCCAGCATCCAGTGAAAGGAACTCTGGAACAAATAGACACACGTTTTCTCAACCCTTTCTGTTCCACCTAGTTATAATGACAACGTGCATGTGAGCCCGGATCAAAAGGTGCCTTTCTCAGCCCCATACTGTTAATGAATTTTGTTTATTAGAGTGGGTTCTTTCTATGTTCTATGAGAGAGAACTTCTTAGAATACAATAAAAATAGTCAAAGAAAGCATCTGGAGCTCTGTAAATAAATTTTTAAAAATCCTATTAAAACCCATTTGAAAATAAATATTGTGTTCTTTTACGATGTACCCAACCACCTTCAATCACAGTGACCACTTTGGGAAATAATTTATAAGAAGTTGCTAAATCAGATGATTTGTTGTACAAGATCATGGAATAATGTATGTTTTGACCACTCATCAAGTACAACAGGCAATTCTAGTTACTTCGAAGACAAATATAAAAAATAGGGGTCACTTGTGACCACAATTGTCATCAGGAAAAGTAACATTTGACCTAAACTAACCCGCACAGAAGGAGGGTATAAAGTGCTATAGCTGTCTGATTGTGTTGAAAGAATAGAAGTTGTTTTACAATTCTCAAAATCACGTTTTTGTGCTTTGTAAATTATAATTAATAAAAATCACGAATGAAATATTAATCAATTTCATGTCATTTGTCACAAGTGACCCTCTAGGTCACAAAAGAAGGGAGCTATTTTCAAAAGATCAGCTCTTTTCCTTCCACTTTCATCATGGCTACCTTGATAAGAGGTAAGATAATGTTGCTGTCATCGGGTTTCGTCCTTGTCACAAGCAACCCTATCATTTTTCTCTTGTAAACACTTGAAATATGCCTCTGCATTCATATTTTTCAACAGAAGAGGTTATTGTTCACTTAAAGTAGATCTAATAATGTTATTAATCTTAACTTCAGAGCTCAACCTTCACAAGCTCACACATTATCTTATTTAAACTACATTATGACAACAGTGAAGGTTCTTGTCAATGGTAACTTGCAACCCAAATAAGGGAAAAACCTCGTATAAATTTGGTTCTAAGGCTATGTAAACTAAACAGTCAATATTTACTGGATGCCTGGATAAAATAAGTTTGTATCCCCACTGACTGAAACCTTAATTTATACGGTCACTCGTGACAAGTAAGTGTATGATAATGATGCTATTGCAAGTGTGTGTCCATTGTCATTTTAAATCGTGTCACAAGCAACCTACAAGCATCAGTATCTGAACGTATAATTTCAAACTAACATGGATTTAGCTTGACCACAGTTGCTATACTTGCTCACGTAACATAGTTTTGTAGTTATGAAAAAGAAAGTTTATCTTCATCCTTTAAATTTACAAACATTGGGGGTCACTTGTAACACCTATAAGGCTTAGTAATATTATTATTGTTTATAAATGTAGTCTATTTAGACACTGCTCCTTTTGTTCAGTATTGTTTTTTGTCCTATTCAGACCTTGGGCCTCCTAAGGAGAAGGAGCAACCAAAGAAACAGCCCAGAAGCAATGCTGAGAAATGCAAAGCCTTCCATGAACGTCTGAAGTAGGACGAGGATCGCAACAAATCCGCTTGTCACAAGAGACTGTAATATGCCCATTTACCCCTTCCCCTGAATATAACATGTTTATCTTCACTTGGACTATTGTGCATTAATTTGTACCTGTTAACTGATTTGTACCATTATTGAGTGGCTACTGTGTTGTTTGATGAATTAACGGAAACCTTGTGTTCGTTCAAGTGTTGCTTGTGACACATGAGAACATTTTATCTAAGTATTCATTATGTTAATCTGTTTATTCAACATTAAGTTCTAAGACAATGCATTATATATGGCAAATGATGTCATTAAATAAAATTGACAGCAAAATAATATATTGGAACGGTTTTGTTGGCTTCATTGTTGTCATCCGTCTCAAGTGACTCTGAATGCTTTGGGACGCTCGTGGATATATGATTACTTGCCCGTCTGAATAACTATCTTTTAGGGTTATTGGTCTTGACCCCAAGGGTGTCAAGGACATTTAAAAAACACATTTTTACATTTCATTTGAAACTTTTAAATTTGACCAGTTCGCTGGGCACCTTTTGAGCTGGGCTCATTTATATAGCTCTTCACCTACAGAAAGCTCGAAACGCTTTACAACTACATGCACACGTACTCAGCACAAACACCCACGCTTACACACGCAGCACTTGCACGTAAACACAAACAAGTCATATTCACTTAATGTAGACACATCAGTATGTGCATTCAATCAAATAGCAGAAGTCTCAAGGTTGGGGGTGGGGAGGAGGCATAGATTCCAGCCTCCATTACATTTTAGGTTCATTTTATTTATAATTTCTTATAAATATAATAAATACGAGCAACCAAGACAGCAAATCGCCACAATCATAGAACTCATTGGCATTTGTCTATATCTCATTTGAATGAGTTTTTGCTTTGTGTTTTTTTTTTATAGGAGAGGTTAAAAACTCTATTACACAATGCACAAAATTAAAGCCAATCTCAAGCTTTGGTGCTGTTTGTAGCCAATGACTTTGTGGATTACTTTGTTCGTAACAAGGGTCATAATTACAGCCTAATGTGCAAACTGCTAGCTCTGATTTAGGCAATCTCCCTATGATTGTGCCGAAATGCAATACAGTAATATAATTTGTAATGGGCGTGATACAGATGAAGACAGGAGGACAAGTACGTGTAGGAATATCTGTCTCCATGGCAGTGACATTTATTTATCTATTTAAGAAAGTAGATTTGGGATGTGGATGGAGGGCACCGAATTTGTAAAAAAACTGTGAAATGTTAATTTAATGATAACTGTACTTTGCTTTGGGTATTCTTCCGTCAACATTATATCACAAATCATCTTAATGAATGTGCAGTTATATCTAACACTTCTTAATGTCCAGAAGACATACGTTCTTTAACCTTTTCACATCGCACTCTGCATTAGCTTTCTATTTCTTTGATATGCAGTGCGCTGTAAGAGAAAATCGTTGAGATACACATCACTGACAGATAATTCTATCCAAAATAATAAAAGCAAAGTAACTAATATTCGGGCAAGGCACATGACACAAAATCACCTTGTTAGCCTGGTAACCAGTAGTTCAATATAAGATGGAAGTACGGGAATTCAGTATGATGGCAATTTTAAGAATTTGGGATAAAACGATTTCCATTAAAACATGATATACACAGGATTGACACGAACTCAGTGTAAAAGTAGTTTTGGTGAAGGTCAGTGTATAAGAATTAAAGTAAAATACCGGAATAGGGTATACAATTGCAGATTCGGAACTTGATAAAATATAACGATCTGAGCACAGTTTGGTAGCAAAATCAGGAATATGATATCGAATAGTGCGAGTAGTATATAGATATACAAATGTAGTATCAGAACAGAATATAATGGGAAAAACAGGAACATGATCGTGTTCCATGGTACAATGACAACATTTTTACATTGAATTCCAATGCTAAGCTATTATGCTGAATTCCAAGATGCATATTATTATACCGTAATCGGACAGAACGCGATTATACCCAATTCCAGTTCTCACTTACGAGCTCAAATCCTAATCCTAGAAGTACAATTGTATAACAAGATCTCACCCATCATGTTAAACTTCAAATCCCATTTTCTCCATTATATCATTATATCGAATTCTAGAAGGACCATTATATCGAATTAAGGAATTTAGCATTATGCACTGGGCTGTCCTCCCATTAGTCCTATGTAGTGTTTAACTGCTGTGAAATGATGTGTGAAAGCCTAACCTTACCAAAGAGTCTATGCTTTTTCTTTATTTTGTCATATTATTTCGCCTACTCACATCACTCTATATGTATTCCAAAGAGCTCTTGTCTTGAACATGACTAGATCACCCCCGACATATTGACACCAAGTTCTCGCACTTGGGTAATTCAACATTGGATATTTCTTGAAATAGCAAAAGCTCTGTGCGCCAATCACCAGAGAGAAGGAACGAGGACAGGCTACAGTATGAAAGAAGATAATAAATACAAGATGAATCATAGTAACATGTTCGGTAGAAGAGGCTGCGGACAATATGGATTCTGTGACCGTAGTGCGATCGGAAGTAAACGATTGACGATGTTTGTTTCTAAATATTTTCTCTATCACTCCACAGAGATGTTTCAAATTTGGATACAGTTTATCCATGTGTTCTTCCCAATGCATATATAGATCTTTATTTTTTTTTGTTTTAAGAAAGCATGCCAACCAACTTTGGGAATCCTTCCACACCGCTTTACAAACAACGCGAAGTGGTTACTTGTGTATTAAAAAAAAATTCTTATAAGAACGTCATCGCCTCATAATGATGAGTTCTTTATGAACTACTACTCAAAAAGACTTATTTTTGTACAAAACAAATTTTCCTCCTTAGGTCCATACATTTTGTTTTTATTGCTTTAGATAAGAGTGGTAGACAATAACAACAACAGTAGCATAGCAGCAGCAACAAAAAAAAAACAACAACCAAAACAGCAACCTGGAACGGTTGATACTGTATTATACTATAGCGTTAAACTCGACGATCAGATTTATATCGTATGCTGATATCAGTTTCTTTTACAAGAGTAGCCTCGTAGACCATGTTTGCTTGCGAAAAAAAAAAAGTGTAAATTTCAATTATCACTCGCCTAGTATGATATACTGTTGACGGGCTTTTCTCCTCTATTTTGACTGTCTCTCCTCTACCATGCAACAGAGTTACGAGCAAAGTGATGCGAAGAAAACGAGATACATGTACAAGGCAGCCTTTTTCTATTCCCCGTTGTTGACAGTTGCATATCAACCAGATTTTCAGGACGGAACTAGTACGTCCTTGCCTGTGTCCAAGTCGTATACAATGGTGGGAACATAAATATGTATTTGGGAGTCTGCCTTTCTCAACTCCTCCGTTGTTGTGGGACGTGGAAGATCCAGATTTTCAGGATGAAGTAAGGGTGTTCCTAAATGTGTTTTAATTGGGTAAAGTCAGCAACATACCACTTCTCTTATTGTTCCTACTTTAGATTATTTCAGTATGGGGTTAATGCTGATTGCTTTTCTTTGTCCAGCTTTTTCATGGAGTCTAATGTATTCGTCTATGAAGTCTTTCGGTGCACTAGGTATTCTATCGCCTCTGGTGAAATGCTGTCTGCCTCGCTTTGATAATGGGTCATGTAGATTCCAAATCTCAGCCATCTTGCTCCCATTTCTAAAATGGGGAGTTAATCTTTTATATATTTATATTTTTTTAAAATTTTTTTATTTTTTTTTTCGGATAGGGTAATTCGCTAGCCAGTCGCGGTCCATTTTTGTTCATGTTTCTAGAGCGTCCATTTATGGTGCTTTCTAGGCGAAATGTATCATATCTACACCCACAGCATCATCGCGTTAAAGATTGCATCCTTTAATAGAGGCTACACAGCTGTTCTCCGCCATAGAAAACGTGCTCCACGGTGAGTCTAGACACTATAAATTACAATACAAGTTTAATGACCATCCCTAAAACACGATAATATCTGTGTCCGTCAATTACCACCACCAACGCCGCCCCTGTCGTATCGCCACTACTACCACTATCACCACCACCACCACCCCCACCACCACTACACCACCACTACACCACCACTACCACCGCCGCTACCACCATCAACATCATCAACAAGAACAAACAAAACATTAACTTCAACTATTATTGCTGTTGCTGCTACAACAACAAGAACAGCAACAACTATTCCTCCTCCTCCTCCTCCCACTACTACTACTACTACAACTAATACTACACATACTACTACTACTACTACTGCTACTACTACTGTTAAGACCTCTGCTGTCTTTGAATGCACTATATCCAATGTACGCACCTCTAATACTAATACTGTTGCTGCTGAAGCCGCTGCTGTTACTACAGCAAGAAAAACAATAAAGACCACTGTTACTTCTGGAGAAGAAAAGAAATAAAAAGGATGGGAAGGAAGGAGGTGTGAAACGAAAATTAGGATGAAGAAAGACTTTATAGTAATAGCCGCAGTTGTAATAACAACAACAGCAGCAGTAGTAGAGGTAGTAGTGGTAATAGTTATAGATGTAGTAGTGGTAGTAGTTATAGAAGCAGTTGTAGTAATAGTAGTTGTAGTAATAGCACTTTATAGTAGCACCGTTTGAAACTCACTGTTATGCTCACAGTGTATTCCGTTGAATGCAAAGAGAATAAGTATCATACAGAAAGGATTAACTAAATAAGTAAGCAAAGCTTTGGGCATGCTTCTGTGATGTGAATAAAGCTGGGACTACACATACATAATCAGCGCGCTCGCGCGCATGCGCGCGCACACACACACACACACACACACACACACACACACACACATGAACACACACACACACACACACACACATGAACACACACACAAACACATATATATACCACACACATGATAGATAGATAGATAGATAGATAGATAGATAGATAGATAGATAGATAGATAGATGTGCACTCACAAATCTTGTCATCAATAGTGTAGACGGTCATGCTGTAGATCTGCACCGGATAGTCAAATTCAATGGTCCAAGATGAGTTACTGTCCTTGTTATCAGAATATGCACAGCCCGTTTGTCGGTGGCCTTGACCAGTATCGCCATCCACAGCATACCAGGCCGAGGATTTATGTTGGTTCGCAAGTGATACGGTCTGTTTCAAGGCAACATTTCGACCTGAGAATGGATTTATGAATGACTGACGTTGGGAGAGCAAAACAGACAAGGAAAGACAAATCATGCTGTTACTCGGATCAAGTGCATTTCCTGTCCTGTATGATTTTTGGGCCTATACACTCTAAATGATTTTCAGGCATTCATTTCCTTACGCACAAAGCTGAAGCAAACTTAATAGCAAACACCCTAGAAAACCACTCTTTGTAAAGCCAGTTCACCTTAGCGTGGGTGAAAATCCCAACGGAGCAAGTCGCGAGAGCCACAATCAGATGTCTATTGTCTAAGCACTTTAAAGAAAATGCCCGAGAGTTTCGGGTGGCGGAGTCGGAACCAAAAATCGATTTACTATCTCTTGAAAAATCAATGGCTACTGAATGGATGGATGAATGGATGATTTATTTCTTGCTATTGTGCCGTCACCCACATTAATTGTCTCCAAAGTCAGCGTTAACTGTTTTCTTTGTCTCCAATAGCAAGAAATAAATCATCCATCCATCCATCCATTCAGTAGCTGTCACCCACAATGCTTGTTTAAAATTTTGAAGCTGACTGATTTTGATATTAATTAGTGTGGGAATTTACTTATGACTTGAAAACTTTAGGAGACAATGATTTTAAGAAGGGAATTGTTTTTTCAAGGTTATGTAGTTGTCGCATTTTCGCCATGATGCCATTTCATAATGGGAGAGCAAAGTTGTATTTATTTTTCCTATTGATTACCATGGTGTCATTACTCAACTCAAGAGCAATGGTTATTTCCATAGTGGTATCCCCACATCACCTGTGACCCCTCTGGAATCGTGAAACGTGCTTAAAATTAGGAGTAAATACATCCTCCAGACACTCCCCAACACACACTCTCATAAATAATTTTTTCTTACTTGTAGAATGACTGCTCAACCAGAACAAAGATTTTTTTTTCTTCTTTACTCGTATCACGAATTCAGTCCTCAAACCAAGAGCAAACTGACTTCCCCTACTGGTATATGAAAGAATATTATAAATTTTTATGTACTGATATCTTGTTTTATTGGCCAATGATCTACAAGAAGTTAACTTAAAACAATTTGAAGGGCGATACAGAAGTGGTTGTCACAAAGCAAAATATCTCGAGAAGTTTGATTAGATTAAGATTTCTCAGTTAGGTTTAACCCGTGCGGCGCTGGTCACTTTTAGTTAAATGCTCTGATGATCGGGTCTTATATGATCCGGTGAACTCTTTTGAGGAAATGGTGATCGGATCTGATAAAATCCGAGTGTGTTGTCTACAAAACTGTAAGCTGAGCACATCCTTTTAGACTATTGGATACTGCATTCAGACAAGCAAAATTTAAGCTTAAATTAATGTTAGTAGGCCCATGTTTTGTTCTCAGTTAACTGTTTACCCCTTGGGTCATCGACCTGGAGGATACTTAACAAAAAAGTAGACTTCGCGATCCTTGATAGACTGCAGTATCAATATATATGGACTGGGATGCATGGCTTGTGAACTGGGTCGCAGCTGCTCTGATTGAGAGAAAAGCTCCCCTTCTATTGGTATCGTGGATGTCTGAACCCATATATATTTATGTCCAAGATTGCCTCTGGGATATCATCTTCCACCTTCAATGTAATGGTCTAGGAAGGACATTAACGTTTATAGACGATCATATATAAGACTGACACAGATAGGCAGAAGATGGTCACAAGCATTCATGAAACGATGCAAGCCATCGCTTAGTGGCGTGATGAATCTAGCCCACAAGACAACTCGCAACTCTTTAAATAATCACATAGTCTTGACTGATTTCCCCGTCATAACCTCCCAGGAACATAACATAAAAAATGCAACAGAATTGAATATCTCGGGGTGACCTTTGATTGCAGCCTGTTTGTATAGGCACCATGGGGAGCATATAATTCAGGGATACAAACGAGATATGGCAACGCTGAAATTAACAGCAGCTGTGAACCTGGAATAGAGACGACTGGATCTTCTGCACCATCAATTGGTCTTAGCGTTGGTCAGTTATGGCCTTGGAATCATCACACTGTCACCACCACATAATATATCCAGAATGAAGGTATGCACATCATTTCGGGTGCATTAGAAAAGCCCTTATTGCGACAATAAGACATACTTGGACTCTTGTCAATAAAATCTAGACATGCTTGCCAAGGTCAAGGCTAATTGTGAATAGTGGAGGACAAGAGACATCCCACTACATGAAAACACTGCTGACATCAACAGCACAGGATTTGAGAGATGATGTCATGGATGGCACAAGTAGAAAAATACAACTGAGCAGAAAAATACTACTGCTCTGGTCCCCTCAGTGAAAGACAGTCGAGGGAGAGGACTGGGTCAACTCTGAATATCGCATGACTGACTTCCAGAAAGTCATTTTATTGTGTAAGATTAATCTGTGGGTTTTAAGATCCCCAGTCTTTATTCGTGGGGATGAGATTTGAGTGGTTTGATGGGTATACGTTTTTTGTACATATGGTAGATCTATGATCATACATTAATTATGTTGCTGGAGGAAAACACAACACTTAACTAACACATAACTTAAATCTTCAAATCACTTGAACCTTAAGGCATTTACACGAATGAACAAGCTTTGAAACTATTGTGGTCCTGTTATGGTTTACGAACATCTTTTTATGTGTCAAATCTTCTATTACAGCATCTCACCTTTGTCTACTTTGAACTCTGTGTCCTGGCCGTAAAATGATTGTTTTTCTCACATCGATTTCATCTGTGATATGACTTTCCTGATAACTGTTGAAATGTTTGCTCTTCTGTCACCACCCTCCATTGTGCGAATCAAAACTTCGAGGCCAACAACTTTGCCAGAACAATAAGCAGCTAAACCTGGCTAAAATAATAATAGAACCCCTGCGGTAAAAATAATAATGGAAGTCCTCACCTACCGCTCATAATAGTCAGAGGTATGGAATGTTCTGTATTTGCTATTAAACGACTTTAGAAAAAAATCTCAACCATCAATTTGCTCTTAACAGTCATCGGGTCTTATGCAACCGATCAGCAGTGTCTCTATAATGGTGATCGGGTCTCATAATTATGACCAACCATCATTATGTGGGGAGGATGGGGGTTGTGGTCAGAAAGTGGCGGTCATTCATGAACTTATGGGTGGAATTAATTGATTTTTAGTAGCTCATGAGGAAAATTATTTTTAGGAAAAGTCACGAAATTTCAGATAGTGAGTTTTAACAGAATTACACCTATCTGAAGATGATCCCAGGTCGTATAAGACCCGATCACCGCCGCACGGGTTAGTTGCAATAAATATTATTTCGAGAGAATCATGCAAACGCTTTTGATGTAGGAAGAGTGGGGATCTCCAGGGATGCAAGGGCATGATGATATTATGGCTCGTTTTATGTTCTTGGATCAATTTCTTTATCTAAACAAGCAAACAATTGTTTTTTCTTTCGTTGCTAATAGCATTCATAGGCCTAAATTAACATTTTCAAAGTGCTAGAAAGTTGCTTATAAAAATCACGAAGAAAGTTCATGCACAAACATAAACATGTGCAGCGGATAATGACAATGTATTCACAGCTGATTGATTTTTTTTTTTGCGCTGAGACTGGTTCACGAGTTATCGTATTTTCCCTGCATTTGAGTGAAAAGACACATGATGTCATCAACTATTATTTTCTTTTATCTGAGACAAACAACTTACCAGAGGTCATATAAAGTGAACATATCAGGGCAACTCCTGGTCCCCGGAATGTATAGAATTTGACTTGTCTGGGCTTCTTTACATAAAACTCAACACTAGCTTCTCCTAGTTTATGACGACGATCACTAATCACCATCACAGGTTCTTGCTCCTGACGACGGATCACGTTCACCTGAGACAGCTCATCAGCAGCTACAATAGGAGACACAAGTGAAAAAAGAGAGAGGATTCATTTTCTAGAACTATCTATTGAGCTGACAAGGAAACATGAGAGTCATGACCAAAGTGTTGCCCAGCACCTTTAGAGATCTGATAGGGGTGGACCAGGGGATTGGGTGGGTTTGGACCAGGGGGCTGGGAGGGGTAGACCAGGAGGCTGCACAGAAAGCGCTGATAAGGACTTTGTGATAGATCTAGTTATGATAATGTAATGTTTTATACCGGCTACTGTGGTACACAGATGTATCATCATGTTGATGTAATGGTATTATGCTGTCTCATGTTGTAAAACACATGTATCATGATGATGATGTAATACATTATGTATTATTTATTATTATTGGTCAAATAAGGTGGATGTTAATGCTATCGTGAACAAAAATGCTTACCAGAGTCGTTGCCGATTAATCTATATCGATTGATAACTTGTTTCACATTGAATATGATTGTCAGTGTGTCGTTTGGTGGGTCAGGGTTACAGGTAGAATCATCGCCATCTCGTAACCATAGGGGGGCATTACTGTGGAGAATCCGGTCCACTGTTGGTGTGGAATACAGGGATACAAGTGGAAACAATAATCTACATTTATAGACAGTATATTATATATTGCAGCCAGTCAAATTAAGGTTTAAGTGGCTTTTTGGCTCCACGAAGGAAGTGGTGTAAAAATAACGCTCAATTTGTGTAGTTTTATTAGGTGAAAAGAGTTTGGCCTAATATTGTTCTGGCCAAGGATATAGTGTTTTAAAAAGTGGAAGGGGGACATCCCCATGCAGTGGAAAAATTCTGAGAAATCTCTATTGAGGAACAATGTTATATTACATAATTAAACAAATAAGCCTCACAAAAAGAATAATCCACAATCCATTTTAATTTGTCCATAAAATCAGTGTTTTAGTATAGCGGTATGATTTTAGTTCCGACTTCCACGACAAAAATTCGATACTGGATGACCCCAATCATCGAGGCTAATAATGTATCTCACTTAATGGTCTAGCAACATAAGTCTCATTTTGACTTGCTGCAAGTCACACTGTTAAGACATAGGAAAAGCATGATATACAAGGAAATGAAGAAACAATGTGGGATGTTCAGAGGCAAAGCATCCATTTGCGTTTACTAACTATTCGCGTACACAACATTAGAAATTCCAGAACATAGCCGACAATCTTTAAGTTGTTTACTTTACCTACATATCAAACAATGTAAAGGTGGGGGAGGGGGAGGTGCGTGATGTAACGACTGAAAGTAAAGACTGATGGCAATGTTACGGCATTTCAGATACTGTGAATACACACAAGGACATAGCCCCCTTGACATCTTAATGTACAAGATCTCATCGTTTCGCCCGCCCTAGTTTACAAGTGTTCTATGTACAGTAACCAAGATCATTGAGATTATCTCAGGGTGTGTTTGGGTAAGATTTGAAGGGACAGGGGTATTCATTTGCCTCATAGCCTAATAAATTACAAAACTAAAATAAAACAAAAATAAAATAAAATAAAACTTTAAATCGTTCATGATTTTCCATTCGTCTTACAGTTTCTGAGAAAACACTACTTGTGCTGCATGACGTTGAAAAGTGAGACAGGCTACCAGACGACTGGTCCGGACGGTCTGCGCACGCCTCAGTACCAATCGCCTGCACGTTATTTCTGACAGCACCAGTAATGATGGCGTACGCAGGTTGAAAATCTCGACTTTCCACTGCTGGTTTCTCAGAAATGGTCAGGCGGAAAAAAAATGTATGTGGTGTAAAGTTTTTGAAGAAATAATTTCGATTTTTAGGCTATGAAGCTAACATCCATCCCTATTCCTTTATGAGTGGTTAAGGTATGGTATGGGAGCCAGCTGGGAAAGGAGAGAATATCCGTAGATACCGTCTGGTGCTTGGCCTAAGATACCTCCTTTTCCCTAATCCTGCCCCATTTGGTACTTGTTACCAGAAGCCCTATCACGACACTCCAGACATGTTACTTGTCACTTGTCACTTCTCTTGTTACTTCTTGACTGAAACATCATCCTAGCACTCTTGTAAATGTTACTTGTTGCTTATTACTTTTTGACGGAAACATCATCATAGCACTCTTGACATGTTACTTTTTGACTGAAACATCATCATAGCACTCTTGACATGTTACTTGTTACTTTTGACGGAAATATCATGATAACACTCCGGACATGTCCATAGGTGCTCCGATTTCCACACCAAAAGCCTCAAGGAAAACAAGCAAATGTGCCTGTTGACGTTTGGTTGAGGACAGTTCTTTTTTTTTTTCAATGAGCTCCTGGTACGTCTCCTTCATAGCTGCAGGATTATTGTCCCAGGTTTTGCCGTCCTCTTCTCTCAATTTCTTTTCATGAACTCAGTGTGGTGAAAGAAAGTGCAAGACACTGCAGATTCTTTGAAGGAATAGCAGTTCTCGGTCAGATATCAACTGGCACAATAAACCACATTAATTCTTTAATTCTTTCATTGTGAGGATCACATCTTCTCTGGACCTGTCCGAAGGGCAATGAATCTGTTTACTTATCGATATAGGTAACCAGTTACATACTAAACAAACAAAGAAACAACTACAAAAAAATGTACATAACTTTTTTAACGAATTCAAAATCTTCCTTATCACCACTCACCGTATTGACATCCTCTATCAAACCAGCCAGGTGCACATATTCCATCCTGGCATTCACCACTTAACGAGTCACAGTAGTTGAACTTTTTACAGTGACATTTAAATTGACATCTCGATCCAAACCACCCATCTGGACACACCCCTGCACCAGCTGTAAAAGCAAACAGAACATCTCACTCTGGCATTTCTTCTCAGTGTCCATCCAAGGTATTTCATTCGCATTTTTCTCGGACCGCCCGTCTCTAAAATGGGTACCAGGCTATAGGCAGTGAAGATGTCATAATGTTAGTCATCAGCGAATGTACAAAGCAACGGCATTCTATGCTACCCTAGCTGTCGAAATTATACTCGAATGTTCATCTCTGTCGGTATAACAATAATCATCATGTGAAGCTGTGTGAAAACATTGTTAACAAGACTTATAATCCTGATTATTATTATTATTATCATTATTATGGATATTATTATAACAACAATTATTATTATTGTTATTATTATTATTAATAAAAATAACATTTTATAAAACTATTACTATTGTTGTTGTTATTACTATTATTAATATATTATCATAACAGCTTTTATTATCAATATTGGTATTATGGTCATATTTCCTTACGTATGAAGTAGGAGTAGTCATAATACCGATCATAACTTTTTAATCAAAGGTTCTCGTGTAACCCCACCAGTGAAGAAGGTCGGATCTCAGTAGACGTACAGTTCCCGGTCTATTAAATACGGTATTACCGAAGAAGGTTGACCCCAGTAGCGTAGCGAGGTTGATTTTTGATAATCTAGCACTTACACTCACCCAATCAACTGACTGACTTATAGGCATTTTTACAAAATCGCAGCGTCGCTATGAACCCAGCTGAATATGGCATTTGGCTCCGAAAGAATTAAGTCTGGCAACCCTGAGAAAAACCCGGGAAACCATTCACGGAAGGGGTCTTGCCGCCCTTGCGCTAAAACAGAAAAATATAACAGTGAGCACAGAGGTAATCTATTTAGCCCTCAGATTACTTGCAGACCTTTTTCTGATAGTTCATCTCATGACATATCCTTCAAATGCAATACATTTTACATATGAGAGTGTTGAATCTGTAAAACAGTGCATCAGTTTTAGATTATCGGTTAGTGAAACTAGCTGACGTTGACAAAATCGCTTTGTGAAGGCTTGTAAATAGGTTCATGAGTTAAATAGTATGGGCGTGATATTTGAAACGTAATAATAGTGTGAAGTCGCATGAGCGGGCATTAGCCTGGATATGAGACTTATAAACCGCACTATTATTATTATTATTATTCAAATTGTATTAGATAATACGATAATATACTGGTAATTTCAGTTTCATAGATTCCATGGCCACTAAACCCCTGGTTAACCCAGAGGCAGATGCCATTTTTCAGCAAATTTGGTGTTATAGAGAAAGCCGTCGACCTTAGTTGAATAGAACCCCCCC
>JAWQUT010000470.1:16753-46069 GCA_033807755.1 Ellobium chinense
ATGGAAGCATGTGCTAATACCAGCACTATAGCGCGTGGCAACTTAATATGGAATAATTGGAATTTTATTTTTAAGACATTTTCTTACCAAATTCACTTCACGGACACATTGAAGATTAGGAATAGTACAAAGCTGTTTTAGACCTGTAAACGATGTGATAATTATGTGGTGATCTTTCCACGATGTATAAATTAGGTGACGATCTCTCCATGATATGAAAATTACGGGCCGATCCTTCACCATGTAAAAATTACGTGACAATTTCTCCACGATGTGAAAATTACGTGACAATCTCTCCACGGTTTGAAAATTTCATGACAATCTCTCCACGGTGTGAAAATTACTCACCGAGAAAAAAGCACACAAATATATATACACCAACCTACCTCGAACTACAAGAACAAAGAAAATCCCTGCCAGGAGACGCTGTGAAGCTGATAAGCGTCTTAGCGACATCTTGAGGTTATCTTGCCATTACAAAACTGTCGACCTTCTTGAGTTATTCATCTATGTCACCATCGTAAAGTTTGTCGAAAGTCGGAGCAACTGCCAGTGACATTTATGTAGACTTTTCTCAAAATTCTCCTCGCCTGCTCTCTGTGGAATTTACGTTCTTTTACGGTTAATCGCAGATTATTCGGCTTACTGGCTTCACCACTGTGTGTGTGTGTGTGTGTGTGTGTGTGTGTGTGTGTGTGTATATGTGTGTGTAGTGTGTGTGTACATATGTGTATGTATATATGTATGTATGTATGTATGTATGTATGTATGTATGTATGTATGTATGTATGTATGTATGTATGTATGTATGTATGTATGTATGTATGTGTGTATATGTGTGTGCGTGTATGTGTGTGTGCGTGTATGTGTATGTGCTATTTGTAGGTTGGAGGGGAGGGGGGTGCAGAGGAAAGCTGTTAGTGTGTAAACAGTCTGTTCTCAGATTTACAAATCCATCAGAAAATGGCAAAAGGCCTAAGATAAGGAGAAGGAATTCGGAATGAGACATACACTTCTAATCAGAACTCTTGCCTACTAGTACAATCCTAACCCTCACCCTAATCCTAACCATATGTCCATTGAGAGGGAAGCATCAGTCGAGGCGAGTCTCTAATATTTTTATCGTGATAGAAGAAGCTTGACGTGTGAATCTTATTCGGTATTGCTGTCTAACTGGAGCTAAGGAAGGAAACAGTGTAAGCAAAGTCTCTAGACAAGTTCTTTTTTTTTCTATAAAGTAGGTAATTCTATCCACAGCTCTGAGCATTATTCCAGTGCATAGACGGCTCGGTCGTTGTTCCTCAGGGTAAAATGTTGTTAGAAGCACTATACTAGCGAATAAAAGTGGAGACCATTTCATCAATAAATGCTAAAGCTCGAGAGAATTCTCTTTTTCTTAAACTTACCCATAATCAAGTCATGCAGTCAAGATTTCAAGAAACTTCCAGGGTTTGCCTGGTAACAGTAGTATAAAGTGCCTTTGACAACACAGAACTATGCCTTCAAAACACATCCATTTTCCTGTCAAAAGCTGTTGCTTGCCGCTTCCTGTTTAGCAAAGTGTGTATCTACTGAAAATTATTGCGTCACTTGTAGGGAAGTTACATCACTCGACGAGATACACAAAATGAAACGAAAATAATTCCTGCGAAATTGATGAAATCTATGAAGCACTTCTAGATTTGACTGCTTTGATCACTTCACTATGATAATTCATCACCATTTTGAATCTGGTCGAAACAATATTTAGTTTAAAAAAATATCACCTTAATTAATGCATCGCATTGCACTTTGGTAATGGTATTCAAACTTCTATGTCAAGTCCAAAGAAAGCAGCAAAAGAGTTCCACACCAAGGGATATTCAAGAAGACAGATTTAAAATGCCAACGGCCTCGGGTCGATCTCTTTATGCTAAGCTGTATATTCTCTAGTTTGATACTCGTTATTTCTGGTTTGCCAATCTGTTGATTTGTGTTATTAGTGTTAAAGGATAAAATATATTTTTTCTATAAGAATATTAATGGATCAGCTCACAAGTGTCCGAAATTCAAGTGCTTTAAAAATTCTCGGGGTAGCCCATGTACATAATCTTTTCTATTTGCTGCACTCGTCAGCCTGTTGTCTTATAACAGAATTAGATTCAGATTGTAATTTCTCTATTGTAACAACTGTTATAAAATTAGAGAGATACCTGCTATTGAATAGACCAGGAGACGAATAAATAAACAATCAGACAGATGGACAGACATAATATTCATTTCTTATCAGATATCTGAAGGTAAAAAAAATAGTTTATTACTGTTAAAAAATAGTCTTAATGGTTCGTAGTGCTCACAATGACATATAATATTAGCTTATACTAGACACAGGAGTTTTCATGAACAGAGAATAGTTTGACAAATGTGATTTTTCTACTGAATGGAGGGAAGATTTTAAATAAGAATGATTTTATATTCTTTGAAAATATTTGGGTTTGTCTTCCCTCAACTTTGAAGCCATCTTTTTCTTTGCCGACTGTATAATGTTACACAAATTTGTCATATAAACAGGGCCTATTTCAGGTGACATAAAAGTGTGTAATAATTTTTGGATATGTCACATGTTACATAAATTTGATCTCTGACCTAAATACGAATACTTTGATTGGAAGCCTTGGAAACCCCTAGATGTATGAATATGTGATCTTTTGCGATATCATACATATGTTACGTCATGTTTAAAAAAAAAAACACCAAAAAACAACTATTTCCACTCCCGTGAGTTTTCTCGTCTGTCTAGATTTTTTCAGAAATTATTTCAGTCTATGGCTCTAATCGCTTGTCATCGTTCTCTTTACGTATCAGTTTCGTTTCAGTTAAACATTTGAATAAAAGTACTTGAAATGTCACAGTGTTTCTGTAGTCTAAAGTTTCATCGATGATTGTAAGCTTTTTAGGGCGACTTTGTGTCAAGTAACTGTTTAGTTCATTGAGTTCAGTTGTGATTGATGTATCTCAAACAGGGGGAGGGCCACTTCAGGGTTCTTTTCACGAATATAAGTTCATTTTTTTTTCTCAGAGAGTTTATATGATAAAAAGGATCTGAAACTCGTAATTGTTTGATATCAGATCTATAAAATTCGTTATACCAGAGGCTCGCGCATACAGTAATATATATCTTTTCATAAATCTGACAATAAACAAACACTCATTACAGATCTTTTATATATATGTAACTTTTACATAATTATGTTACACTTCTTCACCGTCAAAGCCTGTTCCTGCCAATTGCCGGTTTCCTCAGGACAATGATAAATAAAACGTAAGAAAAATTATGTTTCTTTTGTAACTATTTCACTGCCTTGAGGTTTCCTTCTGCCTACATATAAATATATATATAATTTAGTGTCTGCCTTTCTTATCGCTTGTCATCGTTCTCTTCACTTTTCAGTGTCAGTTAGATCAAGACGATCCATTATTCTCCCTTTGAAGAATATAGTGCACCACTGTGGTGCGCACTGCCCTTTTCCAGGTCAGTACATTTTACATGAAAATTTGCGCCAGAGTGCTGAACAGTGGATTTTTGTTTGTTGTGGGCAGTGATCCTAGAGGTCCGTCACATAGTAAACACAAAAAGTAGTTGAACAAATCAGCTGAATAATGGCATATTAAACATAATTTATTTACTTTTATACCATCGACAAATTGTCAAGTTCATAGTAAATATTTGTCGGAGCAATTACTGGACACATAAAGGCAGCATACCAGTCTGAACCAAATTTAAAAAAAAAATGTATCTACATCCACGAATTCATTAATTTTGAATAATTCAAATCTTGATAATTAGAAAACCTAAATAATGAGAACATTTCAACCATGCACATAAGCAAATTCATGCCGGAGGTCTCGCGCTACCCAAACTCTCTGTGTGGTAGGTGATTTCTGTTTCACCGGGCCCGATTGTCCGAGTCCTCACAGACATTGCACTTGCTGCAGATGAACTTATTCCTCCTGGCTCGGGGCCCGTCTCCTCCTGGTCTGGCCCACTGTCTGGCTGCTGATTCTTGCCGACTGTTGGTGGAGAAAGTATTGTTGATAATTCAAATCTTCTTACCATTATGAACATGAACATGAAGGCAGGACTTTTAGTGACGCGTTAGGAAAATCGGTGTCAAATGCCCTACACTGTTACATATCTCATTCACAATGCAAACACTTACAACAGTGTTATCATACATGTATTTACATAATATTACAAATGATATCTATATGACACAATCATTGTACTGAACCAAGTGAGGAAAGGGGAATAACGTGTCTTTCTTAACTACACCACAACGTAAATCGCCCGTCTATCTATGAGTCGAACACAGCCTGAGTGATTACAAAATCACAGCAAAAAAGCAAAACATAAAAAATGGTTTTGATCAAAAGGTTATCGTACCTAAAGTTTGTAGTCGACACCTTTCACGACTGTCAAATAAAACATGGTCTTAATTTAAAAAAAAAAAAAACGCAAGAGGAGACCAGGCAGGTCATGGCTCCCTCAATCAACATAATTACCTTCACAATTACATAGGACTACAGCAGGAGAGCTTTAACGTTCAACAGCTTATTCTTGATTAATTTCGCCCAGCTGGATATTGTCATTATGTTCGCTGGTTCCAAATGATCAGTTTGAATCTGTAGTTCTCTGTTTCCTGTTTTTTAAGCAAGCATGTACTGTTTGCTGTACACCTTAAAATAATGGTACTCGAGACTACTGATGTCAAAAGTTGATACGACACAACACGGATAGTGGACACAGGGCCATCAAAGGAAGGGAAGGGAAGGGGGTGGGGAAGAAAAAGAAACAAAATATGTTTACGACTGGAAGTAGATTGCGAATGAAACTGTGCACGTTGCAACAGGCAGCAAGGTTCTTGCAGATATAGAATGAGTGTATCTGTAGTTCAGTACCTGCAAATTATTGAGAACCTTTATTTTTCACAGGATCTCTCATCATCGGAAGAATTACAGCTTCGCTAAACATTGAGAGTTTCTAAGAGTGTATTGAGAACCGATGCAGCTGTGCAATTCTTACGATGGTAAAGATCCCAACGTTAATACGCAAGCTCTCATATAAAGCATATGTTAGTATTTTTAAAAAAATATGAATGGCTGCAACATTGTTTGTGAACCAGATAAATTAATTTTAGACTGCCTCCTTAAATAACATTAACTTACGCGATTTTGATTTGGTGATTGTCATCCTCCGGATTGTTTTCTTCATTCTGTTCCAGAAGACCGTCACGATACTGCACAACAGCAATAACAACAGCACAATAGCAACGAGGAGTAAGGAGATGCCTTCCCCTGTTTGCCAGGGAATAGAAAAACAGTAAGAAAAACTAAAATTGCCTATATTATCCCGAGGATTGCTAATACATCATAATATAAATAATAAGTGTTTTTTTTTTTTTTAAAATCACATGCCCTGTGAAACTATTTGTTCAGCATTTTTGTCCAGATTTTCTGTGTGTATGATAAATGTACTTCAGATTGTAATTTTATAGGCAGCGCTGTGGTATCTTTTGTCTCTGAATTCAGAGAAAATGGATTTCCCTACATCGAACAGACTGCCTCATTTTTTTTTTAAATTGGCATCCATGAGTATGATGTCACTATCATTGTGGTGTATGCTGTCAGATTGGTGTTATGAGACCAAACTACTCAAATTTGGTGAGTTTTTGAAAGGGCTGGTGTCAAGAAAAATGTTCGGCTTTGTTATGCTCATCTGAGCTGAACTATTTTGTTTACTCTTAATGACACATTTGGACACAATATTAAAATTTACTCCAAGAGAGGCAGTGTCAATGCGCGTAGATTTGGTTTGGTCTTTTGCTTCACACAAATATCCGGTGCAAATTTGCGGGTCTTTACACCGAAAAAAAAATAAAATTTAAAAACATACAATAAAAGTAAAACAAAAATAAAATATCAACGAGACAGACATCATTACAGAACTCATCGACAGACACTTCCACTAATCCAGACACACATAAAGAAATACCTTTTGAATATTCATTCCACGATAATATCATATTATAACAATATTCGCCCCAATGTCTTGCCCCATCCGTTCACTCCTGCCTTCCACATGAAATAACCATTAAAAATAACCTTCTGTGTATTGTGTGTTTAAAAAAAAAAAGGTATGAAAATATTGCAGAAATATTCTTGCAGAAGTTGTACATTCTCTTACAGTGGTGTTTTGTTGGTTTGTTTTGTATTACCATTTGTTTTGCTAGGGATAGAAAATCAACAAACATATTCGATAAAACTCAGACGTCGGTGGCATTTAATATGTACATTATATGTAAGTACTAAATACACCCTATAATTTTTGTTGCTGTGGATTTTTCGCTTTTCCCGAAAACGCGCTACCAGAAATATTTCCCATCTACAACCTACTACGATCGGTTTGCACTCAACAATGACTACGTTTGTAAGTCCCTGTAGGTGTGTAAAAGAGGCATCCGTTTATACTCTGAAAGGTTCTTCCGACATTCTAAACAGAAGTATGAGCCTCTAAGCAAAATGGTTGCATTTGATGTGGAAGAAGTGCTAAAAAAAGAGTGCGCTGACTTGCGAGTGATATTTGCTATACTTGTATCTTTGCATTTCATGAGCATACACACTGTTACTTTATCTTGTCACATCCTCCCCCCGTATAAGGTCGTTGAAAAGGCTTTCAACTAATACATTTAAAACCGTACATGATTGTCGCCATAGAGATGGAAAGTCATATATCTAGCAATTCTTGAATAGGTGTGCAGCCCTCCTCGCTGTGACTGGCGCCCACCAATCAAAAATGTCCCCCTGATGCATTCTTTGCTAAAGACCTCCCACAGAATATAAGGACAGTTCCTTTCGAGAAGACACACAGGAAGAACAACAACAAAAAATCGCAGCCTAGTAGCATACAGAGGTTAGACTCCACTTATACAAAAGAAAAGTAGCTCATCACTTACTCTACTTCTTCTTTTTTTTTTTTTTTTTTAAAATTGAGCATCCCTGCATTTTCCAATTAAGAAGTGATCCAATTTCTTACTTTCAATAACAAAGCAATATATGGAGTTGGACCAACAATCATTTAAAACAGTTTGATTAGGTCTCTCAGCCGTGATACTAAATGAATGTCTTTTTGAAAAAAAGTGCGAAGACATACACAGTTTTGCAGCATTTAGTAAATTTATCTCTACCAACAGCCACTATATATTCATCAAGTATCTCCATTCTGCAAACTCGGCTGCCTTCCCTCTCAGAATTCACAATGCAAAACAAGCTTAGTTAGATAATAGACCTATTCTACAATTCATTTACTTAGGAAAACGGAAATTGGGAATACTGACCTTCTGTGAGCTGCTCGATATGGCGTGGACACTGGCCAGTTATGGAGTTACAGGTCACCGGGCAGTCGCTGCTACAGTTGCGGTAACACTGATGGCCCCAGTAGCCTGATATACATCCTGAGATGACCAGAGATGATAATACAGTTAAGACTCCCCTTTCGCCTCTTCTTGCTCTGATCAGAGATGATAATAATATAGTT
This sequence comes from Ellobium chinense, assembly GCA_033807755.1. NCBI lineage: Eukaryota > Metazoa > Mollusca > Gastropoda > Ellobiida > Ellobiidae > Ellobium > Ellobium chinense. The sequence goes on from JAWQUT010000470.1 coordinate 24,327, forward strand.
AACTCTCGCAGCACAAGGCTCCCAGGATTCAGCCTCCCACTGGCTGCGTGGCCATTGTTACGGATTAAGATCCTTGCATATGTTGTCTGCCGGCCATTCAGGTGACAATGGGCTGCAAAATTCTCCCGCCACGCTCAGAGGTTGACAAGAAGATGTATATACGTTTTGTTGTCACACTCAATGGAAGCGAGCGAACGGCAGAATAAAATTCTATCTCGTCATAAGGAGGGTAAAGAGACTGCCTTTTCACTTTTTCTTTCTCCTTTTTCTTCTTATGTTTGTTCTCCACCATCATCTTGCTTTTATACTTCTGTTTTCTTTTCTATAATTCCCTGCTCACTTTAATTTATTTTGTCGAATCTGGGTGCTTCATGGAGACGAAGTGGTTTTGAACAGAAGGGGAGACCAGTAAACAAATGACGCCAGGCACTATGTTTATTGGTTCGTGTATATGCGTTCGTAAGGGGAGGCACTCTCTGTTTCCAGAGACCGTGATGCACATAACGTTGTGTGCAACTTATCCCCATGAGTGCATTAGATTGTATGCAAAATTTCACACCAAAGAGCTAAATAATCCACGGGTGTTAAGCCTAGAACAAGTGTCCTTAGCGACTGCACCAGTAGTTTGGCTTCAGATTTCACCCACCACTCATACATACCTTTATGTATTATCCTATATAGGCTGTTTTAGATTTTCTGTCTTAACGCAGAATGATCAGGAACAAGCATAACCCTTTTATGTCAAATAAAATAACTTTACATCCAGACAGAGAATCGAAAAAAGCCTTCTTAAGATCACGCATAAAGGTATCTAAGACACGTGGGTGAAATCTCATGTCAAACGACCGTTGCCATCGCAAATGACATTTGTCCTAAGATCATCACCCATGAAAGAGAATAATGCACTACTCGGCACTTCGGTGTTTATGTTTGCATTATTTTATAGCTCACCTTCCAAACAGGCGCCGTCATTGGTGTCACAAACCCCGATGCAGTTTACCGAACACTTGAACTGACACCCAGGAAGTTTAAAATATCCTTCAGGGCAACCTGGAAAATAAGCAACACACAGCAAAGTATATCGATTATAGCTAACAAAGTTTTATGAGCCACATAACCTGCCTTTTCCAATCTGTTTCGAGACATGACCGCAAGAGCATGTGGAGTCATTGTTAATAATGGACGCACACACTGTCGCCGTTTTCGGTGACAGTATCTTTTACTGCCTATAACCAGGCACTCATTTTACGAGTAGGTGGGCCGAGGAAATGTGAAAACAAAATCCTAATACGTGGCTATAGCGGGATTCAAATCCATGAAATTCAGGTCTGAATTCAAGACGGTAACCACTCAGCCATTAAGCTCCAGTTCAACGTCTGGAACTGTCTGCCAATTACTCAACAAAGCGATTATTGGCCAAAAAAAAGTATCTTTTTTTGTTCTGAAACAGAGAGTGATTTGGGGACGAGGAAGGAGCGGGAAGGGAATTCAGAGTAAAGTAGAAAGGATGTCAGAAACTGAGCTAAATAGTCTAGAGGCAGACATCCGAAATCGTAATTTTCGTTCTCCCAATCGAGAGAAAAGCAACCACCCATCTAGATACTCATTTAGATGCACTGAACATGTGTAGCATGATGGTCAGGCCTAAAAAGTGTGCAGGGCTTTGTAAATTGATGTTGAAAGTGCTGAATTTTGTCAAAACTAGAGATGGAGAATGGAAAGGGGTGCGAGTTTATGTCATACGAAGTTCCCAGTTGTTTCTCCGAGAACCACTGCGAAGTCCGCTGATAAAAAATAAAATATTAAAATCTGATAGCCCAGAATTGTGCATTTATCAGATGTATCAGTTTGGTTGGTATTGTATATTCTGGTCTTGATACTATGTTTGATTTAGTCTAGATCTAGAACCATACAGCGGTAAGCCATGCCATAACCTAGATCATTGTGATTCCTGACTGGCTGGGCTAGAGAGCGACACAATCAACTCAAGGTCATTAGACCTGCATCCAAAATGCACTCAGTTTAGGCAAAGTTTAGTGCATAGTAAAAAAGAACAATGTTAAGGGGTGGNGGGCGCCACCTGAAATCGTCGATTTGGGCTAAAAATGCCGAAATTGGGTTATTGCTATCTTTAGATACTTTGACATCTTGTGAATCGAAAGCATTGATGGTCGCATGTGAAAGAATCCATTTTACCTCTCAAAAATGCATTTCATTAGGGTCACCCCCTCGGTTTTCTTGGCTGATTATATGAATTTAGGCTGAAATTGTCTGTTTTGATCGCATATTTTGTCTATACGCAATAAAATTAGACCTATCTTGTTGCATACCGTTGGAAAGGAAATTTTCTCCTCTACAAGGTCAAACTCTCATCGGCTAGCCAATGAAAATGTCGGAACGACGGCATCTCCCGAAAGCGAAACATAAATTATGTCTGGCCTTATTTACATCGCTGAAAATAGCTAGGTCACGGCCTACTTTTCAATCGGAACAAGTCATGCTGATGTTTCATTCACTCGTTTGTTTCCGGCAAGCGTGACCTAGTTATCTGATTGGATTTCTTCGGTTCGGGTGGCCTCATTTCTATCTGTATGTAAACAGCAGCATGCAGGTTAGCACGTGAATACCTGACAGGAAGGAGGTGGCCAAGACATTAGCAGCCTAATTTTTCTTTGTGATCCTGAATTGTTGTGATTATCATAATGCCGACAAGAAAAAGAGGCTGAGGAAGGTGGCCCAGCCTATCAGCCGGGCATGTATTGATGTAAGTACAGTTTTTCGGACGTATTTTGTGTGTGAAATTTTCAAACGCATTTTTCTCAAAACTATACTTTTCAACACATAATTCGAAACTCCATCATAATTTACGAACCAATCTTTGCAAAATTTGGTATGTAAGCAGTTTATAGGTGTACAAAAAAAGTAACAGGGGGACATTTGGACTTTTTTTTTTATTTTTCAAGAAATATGTTGGCGAAGGCCAAAAAATGGGGGAAAATCGATATTCTGATACATACCAATTTTGAAAATTCATAAAATATTTTTTTATCATTTTATCAAAAATAACTCTCTGTTACTTTGTAGACAAGGTGTATAAAAATGCATGTGTGGAATTTCAGTTGGATTGCATTTCATCTGGAGGAGGAGATACCTTTTGAAGTTGACGGTTTTCTAGGTAGAAAATTCAAGATGGCGGCCGTTTCCATGGGAACCATAATAAAATGTAAAAAAAAATTGACTGTTTTCCACTAATTTGAACCTGCTGAGTCCAAAAATCAAGGTTAAAATCATGTGGCACCAAGCATTTAGAAAAAGGCCCTCAGGTGGCGCCCCCCTCCTTAANCCCCCCCCCCCTTAAAGAAGGTAAGTTTCCATGTGAACCAAAATGCAAAAAAATAATTTTGTGCACCGCACGCATGGAAAGACGGTATTTTGCTCAATACTGTCTTTAAACCAGATTTTGTCTTGTGAGGTTAAAACCCGGTCACGCATAATGTATAGTGCTAGGCAGATATCGAGTCCGAGTAATTTTGCGGTATTATTATCGGCGATACTTCCTTTAAAGTATCAAGTACTTTGACTTCCCCTCCTAAAAGTGCTATACACTACCCTTATTCAGAGACTGTAATGTATATGACTTGGTGTGCAACTTATCTCCATGAGTGCACTGGATTTCTATACATAATTGCACACCAAAGTGCTGAATGGTGCATTCTTCTCCCTCAAGGGTGATGATCTTAGAGTAAATGTTATTAGCTATGACAACAGTTGTTCGACACCAGATTTCACCCACATAGGCTTTTTAAAAAAGTTTGTCTTGACATGGTGGTTGCTTTTCTCTCGATGGGGAGAACGAACTCGAAAAATAGGGGCTTTTTTTAATCTGCCTCTAGACTAAAATGCCGAGAAAGGCTTTGAGAGCGGAAGAATGGAAGAAAACATTTTTTAAAAAAAAAGGGATGAACAGACATAATATAATATGACATGGACTGACCAAGACAGTATGGTTCATCATAGCCTGTAGCACAGCCATTCTCACACCATCCTGTTGGAGTGCATGGTCCGCTGATACAAAAACAACTAAAATTACACTCAGGGCCGAAAGTACCTTCTGGGCACACAGTCTCTAGAAAAGACAACATAAGTTGATCAAATAATTATGTCTAAACTTGACAGAAACTTAGTAAAACACATACCGTCGGCAAAGCAAAATTCTAAATGGAGAGTGGGGTGGTGAGGCGGGGGAGCCCAACAACAAGTATTTATATATACAGGATTTTTCTGCCTCAACCAGCCCCCTTCAAAAACCGCTACGTTGGCTGCATTCAGCATAACAGATAGTTGATAGATAGAACAAAACCCAAATAAACAAAACAAAACCTAAAAACTCACCACCATAGGCTTCAAGTTCACACAATAGCACAGATTGTCTGGACTGTGTTGACTCGAGCTTCAGGCGTCTTATGGCGGGGGTAACATCATAGATTTCCATTCGTGCCATGCCTTTGTCCGGTGCCTGGTAGCTGTACACTTGCTTTAAGGACTCATCATATCCACGCAGAATGAAACCTTCCATTTGGCGGAACGGTTCTCGGTAAAATGAAGTCAAAGACTAAATATTAAAATATAGCTTCCCTTCTCTTCTCTTCTCTTCTCTTCTCTTCTCTTCTCTTCTCTTCTCTTCTCTTCTCTTCTATCTGCTCTCATGCTTACATGTACTGATGAAAGCGTTTATCACATTTAAAACAATCTCAGCGCAATGAAATGAAGGCTCATTCATGTTCCTTATGCAAACGCTAATCTATGGCTATCTGTATCCATTTTATACGAGTTACAGTAACCACTCGGTAATTGTCATGCTTTAAAAAAAAAAAAGTCAACGCTGACGCACTTTGAAAAAGTAAGACTCGACTAATAATGGGCTTTGTTTCTTTATATGCTCTTAATATTTTTTTGAATACATCCATATTATGAGATGAATTGTGTTCTTAAGAAATTTAAAGAAAACACAGAAACACAGACACATTCACAGACAGACAGACAGACAGACAGACAGACAGACAGACAGACAGACAGACACACACACACACACACACACACACACACACACACACATCCACCCACACCCACCCACAGACACACACACATACACACACACAAACATCCACCCACACCCACCCACCCACACACACACACACACTCGCACACACCCACATACTTGTGATTGGGTAGTTTTTTGAGGGGTGTAAAATATTTTGCTGTAGTACAAGGTGGAATCGGAGCACTTAGTAACAGAAGTAAGGAGTGAGCAGACGCAAACAGACCCTCACACAAGGTAAGACAAAGGGGGAAGTGCCCAAGAAGATAAATGCAGGGAAAAAATGGAAGAAGGAATGATAGTCATGCGGTGGGAATCGAACCCGCGACCTCTGCGTCGGCACCCATCGCCCTGCCGTCAGCCTGGAATCAGGTAGACGTCCACACACGACCACGCCGCCACTCCTAGAAAAGTGGCTTAGTGGCCGGGGTCTTTCCCGAAGCCGAACAGAAGACTAGCAGTCATAGCGCTAAGCATGAGACTCACACACACCACAAGCTTCTCCGCCCCCCTTTTCAACCAATGGCCGTTATCTGAGCTTTAGCGGTAGGATGAAAGGAGATTTGCGCAAATGCAATTAGCCGCCAAGACTAAGTCAAGCCATAAACGGTTTCACGTGGACCGCAGGTGTATTGCGCTACTAAAGTGAATCTGATTCGTTGTGTCAACAGGTGAAATGGCGTTATGAATTCCCAACAGCCGACAGCAACTCTGGATCCAGAACGAGTGAGAAGTGTGTAGGTAAACTCTTATTCGGTTAACGACAAGGCTCATCCCAGACCGGTCTAATGCAAGAATAAAACATACCGCCATTATGTGGTTTATAAGGTAATGTAACTTTTTATTTTTTTTTCTTACATTTGATCCTAGGTTCGGTTTCAGAAGAATTCGAAGTAGACTTATCTAAGTGACTTTGTTTCATATCTGATTGTTAACAAAGGATTCGTGTCTTATCTATCTATCTATCTATCTATCTATCTATCTATCTATCTATCTATCTATCTATCTATCTATCTATCTATCTATCTATCTATCTATCTATCTAGAACTTGTTGTCTATATCGCTATATATTTGTGCTTTGTAGCAATAATGATTATTCTAAAAACAATATACATTCATTCTTACCTGTCACGCAACACGGCGTAGACAGTTTACTACAGGTTGCACTGAACCACTTTCTGGAACTTGTTGCAGCGCAGTCTATATCGCTATATTTGTGCTTTGGATGACCTGGGTTGAAATTGAATGGAGCAGACGTGGTGTAATTAAAGGAAGTAGACATGGTGTAATTGAAGAGTGTAGACATGGTGTAATTGAATGGAGTAGACATGGTGTAATTGAAGGGAGCAGACATGGTGTAATTCAAGGTAGTAGATATGGTGTAACTGAAGGGAGTAGATATGGTGTAACTGAAGGTAGTAAGCATTGTGTAATTGAAGGGAGTAGACATGGTGTAACTGAAGGGAGTAAGCATTATATAATTGAAGGGAGTAGACGTGTGTAATTGAAGGGAGGAGATGTGGTGTAACAGAAGGGAGTAAACGTGGTGTAATTGAAGGAAGTAGTCGTGGTATAATAGAAGTGAGACGCGATGTAACTGAAGGGAGTAGACATGGTATAACTAAAGGGAGTAGACATGATGTAACTGAAGGGAGTAGACATAATGTAATTCAAGGTAGTAGATATGGTGTAATTGAAGGGAGCAGACATAATGTAATTCAAGGTAGTAGATATGGTGTAAGTGAAGGAAGTAGACATAGTGTAATTCAAAGTAGTAGATATGGTGTGATTGAAGGGAGCAGACATAGTGTAACTGAAGGGAGCAGATATGGTGTAATTGAAGGGAGTAGACGTGGTGTAGTTGAAGGGAGTAGGCATGATGTAACTGAAGGGAGTAGACGCGGTATATTAGAAATGAGTAGCCAAAGTATCGTGTGTTACTGTGGTATGTCTTGCTCTTTTCTAATTGAGTGCATTTTACCTCTTGAAATTCTCTCCAAAAGTGCTAAGTCGTGCCTGATATGGATAATGATCTTGGGACAACTTTTGCTCACAATATAGGCATTACTTCATCACCAGATTTTCGTACATGTATCTTAGATACATTACTGTTTTTGTTTCTTATTCCAGATTCGTGGAGGCAAAGAATGGACTGCCTCTTCAGGCGATATGATGAGACTTGAAATTAAAAATATACTTTCCCCCACCCCATCTGACAGACCTGTGTGAATACTGGTAATAAAGTAAAATTTGTATTTTGAGAGATGTCTTTCCTAAAGTCAACACCCAGAATGGAAAAAAAAGAGCATCGTTTGATATTTTAGTGCCTAATTTTGTATGCAGCATGTACAGAATTAGAAAAAAAGGCAGTGTGAACCACAGTTATATGCTAAACTCCATAATAGAGAGATGTTCTACCACCTCCCTTCTCCAAAGCCATAATCTCTAAATAAACTAGGAACTGCAAGACCAGAAACAGGAACTAGATTGGGATATATTATGAGGATAGTTCTTCAACCGCCAACAGACAGAAGAGCAGGTCAGCAAGCAAGGTGTGGACCTTGAGTTGAGCTGTTGGTGAGGAGGTAGCCACTGTAACTGACTGAACTGTAATAGCTGTGTCTTTATTCCCTCCATTTGTTCAATGCAAACATTCAGGTCTTTTATTTTGCCTAAACTTAGCCTGGTACGTAAGATATCGTATCTTGTCTACAATTACTGGGACTCAATCAGAGTAAGTTTCTTGAAGTTAAGAAGGAAATACCATGTTGTTTATGAGATCAGAGCCCACATTAACATATTAAAAGAAATAAAAATGCATCAAAAGTGCAGATGGAAAGATACATAATAGCTCTTTTCTTTTCTGGCATGAAAATTTCAGTTCTAATCTGTTTCAGATCTGCATCCTACTCGTTTCTCACCATAATACCAGCGAGTAAAAGTAGGTTTTTGACCGTCAATCCATCTCCAGTCACCTTCCTTGGCTACATCTGTTAATCCTATCCAGCATCCAACGCGAGGAACTCTAGAACAAATAGACACACGTTTTCTCAACCCTTTCTGTTCAACCTAGTTATAATCACCACGTGCATTTGAGCCCGGATCAAAAGGTGCATTTCTCAGCCCCATACTGTTAATGATTTTGTTTATTAGAGTGGGTTCTTTCTATGTTGAATGAAACAGAAATTCTTAGAATACAATAAAAAATAGTCAGAGAAAGCATTTGGAGCTATGTAAATAAAAAATTAAATTAAAACCCATTTGAAAATAAATGTAATGTTCTTTTAGGATATATTTAATCGCCTATAACCACAGTGACCACTTTGTGAAAAAAAATATCAGCAGTTCATTACCTCTTTGCTAAATCAGATGATTTGTTGTAAAAGATCTTGGAATAATGTATGTTTTGATCATTCATCAAGTACAACAGGCAATTCTAGTTACTTCTAAGACAAACATAAAAAACAGGGGTCGCTTGTGACCACTATTGTCATCAGGAAGAGTAACATTTGACCTAAGCTAACAGCCACAGAAGAAAGGTATAAAGTGCTATGGCTGTTTGTTTGTGTTGAAAGAATAAGAGTTGTTTTACAATTCTCAAAATCATGTTTTTGTGCTTTGTAAATTATAATTAATAAAAATCACGAATGAAATATTAATGTCATTTGTCACACGTGACCTTCTAGGTCACAAAGGAAGCTATTTGTTATTAAATATGTCTCTGCATTTATATTTTTCAACAGAAGAGGTTATTGTTCACTTAAAAGATCTAATAATGTTATTAATCTTAACTTCAGAGCTCAACCTTCACAAGCTCACACATTATCTAATTTAAACTACATTATGACAACAGTGAAGGTTCTTGTCAATGGTAACTTGCAACCCAAATAAGGGGAAAAACCTCGCATTAATTTGGTTCTAAGACTATGTGAACTAAACATTCAATATCAACTTCATGTAATTAATATGAAGTATATGTAGTATTTCTGTTTAATAGGATTTTGGGACCACAAAGCCTAGGGGTTGCTTGCTTCACTGGATGGAATCTGATATATGACAGTAATTAAATCTTGTCATTCATAATTTGCGTCATTAGTGACCATTTATTTCCTAAGTATTGGATTTACTAGTGTTGCTAGTTATTTGCATTGATTACACATAAAACTGTACCTTGTTAGGTCTGAATTGGATGCCTAAATAAAACAGGTTTGTATCCCCACTGATAAGAAACCTTAATTTATACAGTCACTCGTGACAAGTAAGTGTATGACAATGATGCTATTGCAAAAGTGTCCATTGTCATTTTAAATGTGTCACAAGCAACCCACAAGCATCAGTATCTGAACTTATAATTTCAAACTAACATGGATTTAGCTTGACCACAGTTGCTATACTTGCTCAAGTGACATAATTTGTAGTTATGAAAAAGAAAGTTTATCATCATCCTTGAACCCCCACAAAGGTTGGGGGTCACTTGTAACACCTAGATAATAATAAATTGTATTGATGTAATAAAAGATATTTAGATAACAGGGCTTGTAATATTTTTATTGATTATAAATGTAGTCTATTTAGACACTGCTCCTATTGTTCAGCATTGCTTTTTGTCCTCTTCAGGCCGTAGGCCTCCTAAGGAGAAGGAACAGCGAAAGAAACAGCCTAGAAACAATGCTGAGAAATATGAGCGTCTGAAGTAGGACGAGGATCGCAACAAATCCGCTTCTCACAGACTCTAAAATGCCCATTTACCCCTTCCCTTGCATATAACATGTTTATCTTCACTTGGACTAGTGTGCATTAATTTGTACCTGTTAATTGATTTGTACCATTATTGAGTGGCTACTGTGTTGTTTGATGAATTAACGGAAACTTTGTGTTCATTCAAATGTTGCTTGTCACACATGAGAACATTTTGTCTAAGTATTCATTATGTTAATATGTTTATTCAACATTTAGTTCTAAGCCAATGCATTATATGTGGCAAATGATGTCATTAAATAAAATTGACAGCAATATAACATATTGGAATGGTTTTTAACTGGCTTCAGTTGTTGTCATCCGTCACGAGTGACTCCAAGTACTTTGGGGCGCTTGTGGATATATGATTACTTGCCCGTCTGAATAACTGTCTTATAGGGTTATTAATCTTGACCCCAAGGGCGTCAAGAACATTTAAAACACATTTTTACATTTCATTTAAAACTTAAATTTGACCAGTCTCCTGGGCACCTTTTGAGCTGGGCTCAGTTATATAGCGCTTCACCCACAGAAAGCTCGAAACGCTTTACAGCTGCATGCACACGTACTTAAACACAAACACCCACGCTTACACGCTCAGCACTAATACGTAAACACAAACAAGTCACATTCACTTAATGTAGACACACAGCATCAGTATGTGCATCCAATCAAATAGCAGAGGTCTCAAGGTTGGGGGTGGGGAGGGCGCATAGATTCCAGCCTCCATTACATTTTCAGTTCATTTCTTTATACTTAGACAGCAAATCACCACAATCATAGTACCCATTGCCGTTTGTCTATATTGAATGAAGTTGTTTTTGTTGTTTTTTTTTTTATAGGAGAGGTTAAAAACTCTATTACACAATGCACAGCATTAAAGCCAATCTCAAGCTTTGGTGCTGTGCTGAGCCAATGACTTTGTGGATTACTTTGTTCGTAACAATTGATGGATAGACAAGGGTCATAAATACAGCTTAGTGTGCAAACTGCCTAGCTCTGATTAAGGTAATCTCTCTATGATTGAGCCGAAATGCTATACAGTAATATAATTTGTAATGGAATCGGTACAGATGAAGACAGGAGGACAAGTACGTGGCAGTGGCATTTATTTATCTATTTAAGAATGTAGATTTGGGAGGTGAATGGAGGGCACCGAACTTGTAAAATGTTGTGAAAAGTTAATTTAATGATAACTGTTCTTTGTTTTTTTTAAAATTCTTCCGTTAACATTCTATCACAAATCATCTCAATGAAAGAGCAGTTATTTCTAACACTTCTTTCTTTCCAGCAGACATACATTCTTTAACCTTTTCACATCGCACTCTGCACTAGCTTTCTATTTCTTCGATACGCAGTGCGCTGTAAGTTAAAATTACAAAGATACACATCACTGACAGATAATTCTATACAAAATAACAAAAACCAAAGTACTTAATATTCGGGCATGGCACATGACACAAAATCACCTTGTTAGCCTGGTAACCAGTAGTTTAATATAGGATGGACTTACCGGAATTCAGTATGATGGCAATTTTAAGAATTTGGGATTAAACGATTTTCAACATTAAAATATGATATACACAGGATTGACACGGACTCTGTGTAATACTAGTTTTGGTGAAATTCATTGTATAAGAATTAAAGTAAAATTCCGGAATAGGGTATACAATTGCAGATTCGGAACTTGATAAAATATAATGATCTGAGCACAGTTTGGTAAGAAAATCAGGAATATGATATCGAATAGTGCGAGTAGTACTTGGATATACAAATGTAGTATCAGAACAGAATGTAATACGAAAAACAGGAACAGGATCGTGTTCCACTGGTACAATGACAACATTTTTATATTGAATTCCGATGCTAAGCTATTATGCTGAATTCCAAGATGCATATTAATGTACCATAATCTGGACAGAACGTGATTATACCCAATTCCAGTTCTCACTTAAGAGATCAAATCCTAATCCTAGAAGTGCAATTTTATAACAAGATCTCACCCATCATGTTAAAATTCAAATCCCATTTTCTCCATTATATCAGCTATATCGAATTCTAAAAGGACCATTATATCAGTTATATCGAATTCTAAAAGGACCATTATATCGAATTAAGGAATTAAGCATTATGCCCTGCTGTGAAATGATGTGTGAAAGTCTAACCTTACCAAAGAGTCTATGCCTTTTATTCTGTTTGTCATATTTCGCCTACTCACATCACTTTATATGTATTCCACATAGTTCTTGTCTTGAACATGACCAGATCACCCCCGAGCCGTCGGCACCAAGTTCTCGCACTTGGGTAATTCAACAATGGATATTTCTTAATATAGCAGAAGCTCTGTGCGCCAATCACCAGAGAGAAGGAACGAGGACATGCTACAGTATGAAAGAAGATAAAAAGTACAATATGAATCATAGTAATATGTACGGTAGAGAAGGCTGCGGACAATATGGGATTCTGTGAACGTAATGGAATCGGAAGTAAACGGTTGACGATTTTTGTTTCTAAATATTTCCTCTATCACTCAGCAGAGCTGTTTCAAATTTGTATACAGTTTATCCATGTGTCCTTCCCAATGCATATATAGATCTTTATNTTTATATTTATATATATATATATATATTTTTTTAAAATTTTTTTTCCGAATAGGGTAATTAGCTAGCCAGTCGCAGTTCAATTTTTTTCATGTTTCTAGAGCGTCCATTTATGGTGCTTTCCGTGCGTGAAGTATCATATCTACACCTACAGCATCATCGCGTTAAAGATTGCATCCTTTAATAGAGGCTACAAAGCTGTTCTCCGCCAAAGAAAACGTGCTCCACAGTGAGTCTAGAGACTATAAATTACAATACAAGTTTAATGACCATCCCTAAAACACTATAATATCTGTGTCCCTCAATAACCACCAACAACGCCGCCGCTGTCATATCGCCACGACCACCACTACCACCACCACCATCCCCACCACCACTACATCATCACTACCACCGCCACTACCACCATCCCCATCATCAACAAGAACAAAAAAACCCAACCTATTATTCCTGTTGCTGCTACAACAACAACAACATCAACAACAACAACAGCAACAACTATTCCTCCTCCTCCTCCTCCTCCCACTACTACTACTACTACTACAACTACTACTACGACTACTACTACTGCTGCTACTATTACTACAAATACCTCTGCTGTCATTAAATGCACTATATCCAGTATGCACCTCTAATACTAACACTGTTGCTGCTGATGCTGCTGCTGTTACTACAGGAAGACAAACAATAAAGACCACTGTTACTTCTGAAGAAGAAAAGAAATAAAAAGGATGGGAAGGAAGGAGGTGTGAAAGGAAATTAGGATGAGGAAAGACGTTGTAGTGATAGCCGCAGTTGTATTAACAACAACAACAGCAACAGTAGTAGAAGTAGTAGTGGTAGTAGTTATAGATGTAGTAGTGGTCGTAGTTACAGAAGCAGTTGTTGTTATAATAATAGTAGTTGTAGTAATAGCACTTTATAGTAGCACTGTTTGAAACTCACTGTTATGCTCACATTGTATTCCTTTGAATGAAAAGAGAATACGTATCATACAGAAAGTAATAACTAAATAAGTAAGCAAAGCTTTGGGCATGCTTCTGTGACGTGAATAAAGCCGGGGCTACGCACACATAATCAGCACACACACACACACACACACACACACACACACACACACACACACACACACACATATGATAGATAGATAGATAGATAGATAGATAGATAGATAGATAGATAGATAGATAGATAGATAGATAGATAGATAGATAGAGAGATAGATAGATAGATGTGCACTCACAAATCTTGTCATCAACAGTGTAGACGGTCATGCTGTAGATCTGCACCGCATAGTCAAATTCAATGGTCCAAGATGAGTTACTGTCTTGGTGATCAGAATATGCACAGCTCGTTTGTCGGTGGCCTTGGCCAGTATCGCCATCCACAGCATGCCAGGCCGAGGATTTAAGCTGGTTCGCAAGAGATACGGTCTGTTTCAAGGCAACGTTTCGACCTGAGAATGGATTTATCAAAGACTGACGTTGTGCGAGCAAAACAGACAAAGAAAGACAAATCATGCTGTTACTCGGATCAAGTGCATTTCCTCTCCACTCAGAATGATTTTTTGGGCCTTCACACTCTGAATTATGTTTGGGCCTTCATTTCCTTACGCACAATGCTGAAGCAAACTTAATAGGAGACACCCTAAAATTTTATTTGTAAAGCCGATTCATCTTAGCGTGGGTGAAAATCCCAACGGGGCAGGTCGCGAGAGCCACAATCGGATGCCTATTGTCTTAGCCCTTTAAAGAAAATGCCCAAGGGGGTCGAGCGGCGGAGTCGAAAACAGAAATTGATTTACCATCTCTTGAAAAATCAACGGCTACTGAATGGATGGATGGATGGATGATTTATTTCTTGCTATTGTGCCGTCACCCACATTAATTGTCTCCACAGTCAGCGAGATATCTGAGGGTTTCTTGAGTGGCAAACATGATGATTTTGTTTTCGTTGGCAAACATGATGATTTTGTTTTCGTTATCTATTATCATAAACTCCACGTTAATAGAAACTGCTGCGTCCAAGGCTGCACTTAGGACGCGCTGGTCTTAATTGTCGTCTTGGGCGCTTCAGAACACATTTGACACTATCTACGTCTTGATAGTAACACTATCTACGTCTTGATAGTAAAGCGTCGAGCATCCAGCTGCTTCTCGATCAACAATTTTCCCTGCAGTTTCATTTAGATCTTCTACTGCTTTTCTTTTTCACAGCAATACTTACATGGTCTCCGAAATAATCTTTCAGTCTCCTCTGGTGGGTGACTGTGCACTGAAGGTGAAAAAATTAAGTTGGCTGCTTTCACATCAGTAGTAGTAATACAGCGTGGAGTGCATTCTTTGTTACAGCAGGGCGAACAAATTGTCGATTTAAAAGATCTGGCTTTTTCTGAGGCGCTAACTGTTAATAACAAGGCAAGGAGCCATTTTCTTTGTCTCCAACACTTCCATGGTGGCAACAAGTAAACTCAAGACTTACTTTTAGATCACAAAAAGATCACCCGTGTTGACGAACAAAGCGTTTTCCACTGTTACGTCATGTGCAAATTTCGATATAGCCTTTTTGAAATTTTGAAGCTGATTCTGATATTAGTGTGGAGATTTACTTATGACTTAAAAGCTTTAGGAGGCAATGATTTTAAGAAGGGAATTGTCTTTTCAAGCTAATGTAATTATCGCATTTTCGCTTTCTTGATTAGAAATCGTCCAAGCTGATATTGCCAAGCCATGATGTCATTTCTTAATGCAAGAGCAAAGTTGTATTTATTTTTCCGTAATGGTTCAGGAAGGACATTAACGTTTGTAGACAATATCCTCATATATAAGATTGGCCCAGATAGGCAGAAGACGGTCACAAGCATTCACGAAACGATGCAAGCCATCGCTTAGTGGAGTGATGAATCTAGGAACATAACATAAAAAATGGAACAGAATTCAATATCTCGGGGTGACCTTTGATTGCAGCCTGTTTGTATAGGCACCACGAGGAGCATATAATTCAGGGATGCAAACGAGATATGGCAACACTGAAATCAACAGCAGCTATGAACCTGGAATAGAGACGACTGGCTCTTCTGCACCATCAGTTGGTCTTAGCGCTGGTCAGTTATGGCCTTGGAATCCTCACAGTCACCACCACAGAATATATCCAGACTATATCTGGAATATATCCAGAATGGAGGTATGAACATCATTTGGGATGCATTAGAAAAAACCCTTATTGCGACAATAAGACATACTGGGACTCTTGTCAATAAAATCTAGACATGCTTGCAGAAGTCAAGGCTAACTCTTGTGGAAGACAAGAGACATCCACTACATAAAAACGCTGCTGACATCAACAGCACAGGATGTAAGAGATAAGTCATGGATGGCACAAGTAGAAAAATACTACTGAGCAAAAAAATACTACTGCTCTGGTCCCCTCAGCGAAACACTTAGTCGAGGGAGAGGATAGCGCATGACTGACTTCCAGAAAGTAATTTTATTATGTAAGATTAATCTGAGGGTTTTAAGATCCCCAGTCTGTATTCGTGTGGATGAGATTTGAGTGGTTTGATGGGTATCCGTTTTTTTTGTATATGTGGTAGATCTATGACCATACATTAATTATGTTGCTGGAGGACAACACAACACTTAACTAACACGAAACTTAAAGCTTCAAATCCCTTGATCGTTATGGCATTTACAAGAGTGAACAAGCTTTGAAACTGTTGTGATCCTCTCGTGGTTCACGAACACTTTTCATGTGGCAAATCTTCTATTACAGCAGCTCACGTTCGTCTACTTCGATCTCTGTGTCCTGGCCGTAAAATGATTGTTTTTCTCACCATCGATTTCATCTATGATATGACTTCCCTGGTAACTGTTAAAATGTTTTCTCTTCTGTCATCACCCTCCATTGTGCGAGTCAAAACTTCGAGGCCAACAACTTTGCCAGAACAACAAGCAGCTTAACCTGGCCAAAATAACATGAAAACCCCTTAAGTAAAAATATAAATGGAAGCCCTCACCTACCGCTCATAATAGAGGTATGGACTTTTCTGTATTTGCTATTAAACGACTTTAGCAGCAACAAGAAATATATCTCACCATCAATTGAGAAGCGTTTTTCCAAAACTCAGTAAATGCACTTTCGTTGAAAAAGGAGTTGGTGGTGTATTCAAACATGCATTTCTGTGTTAATTCATTCAAAACTTAATTAAGCTCAAAATCTCCACTCCTTTAAGTTTTACGTCAGTTAACAATAAATAAAAATATAGACTACGTGTGAAGAGCAATCACCTTAATGTTATCTCCCTTTATTTCAAAAATATACAGAGACCACATACCGAGTTTTGGAAAAACGTTCTTCAATTGCTCTTAAAAGTCATCGGGTCTTATACGACCCGATCATCAGTGTCATCATAGCTCATTGGTAGCTCACAAGGAAAATGATTTTTAGGAAAAGTCACAAAATGTCAGATACCAGAAGTGAGTTTTAACAGAATTACACTTATTCGAAGATGATCCCGGGTCGTATAAGACCCGATCACCGCCGCACGGGCTAGTTGTAATAAATATTGTTTCGAAAGAATCATGCAAACGCTTTTGACATAGGAAGAATGGAGATCTCCAGGGATGCAAGGGCATGATGATATTATGGCTCGTTTTATGTTCTTGGAGCAATTTCTTTATCTAAACTAGCAAACAAGTGTTTTTTCTTTCTTTGCTAATAGCATTTATAGGCCTAAAATTACACTAATTTTGTACATGATGACAGACACAAACGAAAAAAACAAAGGACTTTCTAAGATCTGTTCACCTTAGTGAATAGATAGTATCTTCTTTTCGTGTATCTCTTAAATACATGCCGTGATGAGTACATAGTGCATACTAGTCACCGCACCTACCGCAAATAATACAAGAGCTGGTATTCACAACATGTACTAAATTACGCAATCAAGATTACCGGTGTAATCGATTCTGTCACAATAACGGCGTGGTGGCATTCGCGACCCCTGTTTACGTGAATGTGGCTTTCACGACTCTTAGCCAATCCCAACAAGTGGCAATACTGAAGGAAATACTGTCCAGGGTTTCGGCTTTCGGCTACCACAAAATAGTGCTGCCACTGCTAGGGATTTTCCCTACTTAGGGAAAAAAAAGCTATTCGTGAGTTGTTGGGAAAAATTGTGAAATGCAGGATAAAGTGAGTAAAAAGCCTGGCTTTCTTCTTTTGACAATAATATTATAGTACTTTTTTCCTACTAAATTTGCGAAGGGAATACAGTACGTCACATTCCTCGGCAGGTCATCTATCTCGCTCGAGTAAATTTTTCCAGCAAAGGGCAAAAACTGTATTAGACAACCCAAGAGTATAAAACCGATCTAAACCTTTTTTTTTTTCACTTATGACTCTGTAATTTCATTTGTCTATTACATTTGATCAATGTATTGGTAATAGAAAGGATAAAATTAGCTCAGCTCTCAAATTGCTTTTCTCTAAGCTATAAGATAAGTGATCTGCCTTGTGTCGGTAATTTGTGTTTGAACTATTTTATTCTTTGTCTTTGTTACTTTCAAGACGGTGTCAGTGTTACAGTTTAATTAACATCATTTTCAAAGTGCTAAAAAAATGTTAAGAAAATCATGAAAAATGATCATGCACAAGCATAATCCTGTGCAGCGGATAATGACAACGTATTCACAGTTGGTTCTGAAATTTACACAGCCAAATTGCATAAACCAGCCAGGTCCTCTTTTTTGCCCTGAGACTGGTTCATGAGTTATCGTATTTTTTCCCTGCATTTGAGTGAAAAGACACATGATGTCACCAACTATTATTTTCTTTTATCTGAGAGAAGCAGCTTACCAGAGGTCATATAAAGTGAACATATCAGGGCAACTCCTGGTCCCCGGAATGTATAGAACTTGACTTGTCTGGGCTTCTTTACATAAAACTCAACACTAGCTTCTCCTAGTTTATGACGACGATCACTAATCACCATCACAGGTTCTTGCTCCTGACGACGGATCACGTTCACCTGAGACAGCTCATCAGCAGCTACAATAGGAGACACAAGTGAAACAAGAGAGAAGATTCATTTTCTATAACTATCTATTGAGCTGACAAGGAAACATGGGAGTCATGACCAAAGTGTTGCCCAGCATTTTTAGAGTATCAGGAAGTCAAAGTGCCGAAACAATTGTTAGACAGGGTTATCTTCCTCCTCTTCTATTTCCGAGTAAGTTTTCTAGGCATTCATTTTCATATCTAGTGAGTTGTATAAAAAGAAAATATTTTCGATTTTCTGGCAGCAGCATGATTATTTTCTGCTTAGATGGGGCTGACAATAAACAAACTCTGGCTGTGTTCTGTAAGACTAATCAAACTGCTGGTGGTTAAACCAAATAACAGCTGTATATGTGGATACAGTATAGTACGCGGACGTTTGACTTTGTGGAGTCCTCGCGAGAGACACTTTACTTCCATTTGCCGATTCGACTAAAGTGTGAATGAATATATAGCTTTTGGTCTGGTAGGGATGGACCGGGCGATTAGGTGGGTTTGGACTAAGGGGCTGGGAGGGGTAGACCAGGGGGCTGCACAGACAGCGCTGATAAGGACTCTGTGATAGATCTATTTACGATAATGTAATGTTTTATACTGGCTACTGTTGTACCTTGATGTATCATCATGATGATGTAATGGTATTATGCTATCTCATGTTGTAAAACACAAGTATCATGATGATGATGTAATACATTATTTATTATTTATTATTATTGGTCAAATAAGGTGGATTTTAATGCTATCGTGAAGTAAAAATGCTTACCAGAGTCGTTGCCGATTAATCTATATCGATTGATAACTTGTTTCACATTGAATATGATTGTCAGTGTGTCGTTAGCTGGGTCAGGGTTACAGGTAGAATCATCCCCATCTCGTAACCATTGGGGGGCATTACTGTGGAGAATCCGGTCCACTGTTGTGGTGGAATACAGGGATACAAGTGGAAACAATCATCTACATTTATAGACAGTATATTATATATTGCAGCCAGTCAAATTAAGGTTTAAGTGGCTTTTTGGCTCCATGAGGGAAGTGGTGTAAAAATAATGCTCAATTTGTGTAGTTTTATTACGTGAAAAGAGTTTCTGGCCAAGGATATAGTGTTTAAAAACGTGGAATAATTCTGAGAAATCTCTATTGAAGAACGATTTTATATTACATAATTAATTAAATAAGCCTCACAAAAAGAATTACTCACAATCCATCATAATTTGCCCATAAAATCGGTGTTTTGGTATAGCGGTATGATTTTAGTTCCGACTTCCACAACAAAGATTCGATACTGGATGAGCACAATCATCGTTAGAGGCTAATATCTCACAATAATCTAGCGACATAAGCCTCATGTTGACTTGCTGCAAGACATTTTGTAAGACATAGGAAAATCATGATATACAAGGAAATAAAGAAACAATGTGGGATGTTCAGAGGCAAAGCATCGTTTTGCGTTTACTAACTATTCGCGTACACAACATTAGAAAGTCCAGAACATAGCCGACAATCTTTAAGTTGTTTATTTTACCTACATATCAAACAATGCAAAGGTAGGGGAGGGGGAGGTGCGTGATGTAACGACTGAAAGTAAAGACTGATGGCAATGTTACGGCATTTCAGATATTGTGAATACACACAAAAACATAGCCCCCTTTACATCTTAATCTACAAGATCTCATCGTTTCGCCCGCCCTAGTTTACAAGTGTTCTATGTACAGTAACCAAGATCATTGAGATTCTCTCAGGGTGTGCTTGGGTAAGATTTGAAGGAACAGGAGTATTCATTTGCCTCATAGCCTAAAACAATATAAAACTAAAATAAAACAAAAATAAAATAAAATAAAACTTTAAATCTTTCATGTTTTTCCATTCGTCTTACAGTTTCTGAGAAAACACTACTTGTGCTGCATGACGTTAAAAAGTGAGACAGGCTACCAGACGACTGGCCCGGATGGTCTGCGCACGCGTCAGTACCAATTGTCTGCACGTTATTTCTGACAGCACCAGTAATGATGGCGTACGCAGGTTGAAAATCTCGACTTTCCAGTGCTGTTTTCTCAGTAATGGTCGGGCGGAAAAAAATGTATACGTGTAAAGTCTTAAAAAAAAAATAATTTCGATTTTTAGGCTATGAAGTTTATATCTATCCCTATTCCTTTAATTGGGAGTGGTTATGGTATGGTATTGGAGCCAGCCGGGAATGGAAAGACCTTCTGGTGCGTGTCCTAAGAAACCTCCTTTTCACTAATCCTGCCCCATTTGGTACTTGTTACCACAAGCCCTTTCACAACACTCTGGGCATATTAATTCGTTGCTGGCGCGACATAGTGGCGTAACGTGAAAATTGGACATTTTGAGTTATGATGACCATCCTTGTCAAAATTACATCAATTTTCATGTGTATAAATATCTTTGCAAAATGATCTTTGGTTTCTGAGATATTACATAATGCCTTTTGACGTATCGCATAACCCGGCCTCGCCTCAGCGCGTCAGACAGACGTAAACCTGTACGTCACTATGATGCGCTCCCACTATCTCAGGTAAGTCAACCAATCGGTGGCGTATCGCTGTTTTAGAGTTGACGCTGTCCCTGTGTAATGGTACAATTTCTCTTCCCTCCCCCATACTATATTTTTGTTTGTTTCTTTGTTTGTTTGGCTTTTTATGATAAAAGCGATATCGGAAGAGCTCTTCGATCATCATATGAATATAAAATTCTCTCTCTCTCTCTCTCTTGTTCTTTCTCTCTCTCTCTCTCTCTCTCTCTCTCTCTCTCTCTCTCTCCCCCTCTCCCTCTCCCTCTCTCTCTCTCCCTCTCTCTCCCTCTTCCTCTCTCTCTCTCTCTCTCTCTATCTATCTAATTAATGTGGGCATGGTAAACGGCCTTTTTGTATAATACTTGGTCTTTACATTAATAAAATAAGCCATCACCATGCGGCGTCCATGCAGACGCGATCAAAAGGAATAAAAATGCCGCAAAGGATGACTCGCCCATCTGAGTATTTAATTTTAGTGACTGGCTGTCAGGTAGATAGAAGGATTAAATAGAATAATAATAGACCTAAGCTTTCCATAAATAATAAGTAAAAGTTATTTATTTATCAGTCCCGGTACCGTGAGAGGGTGTTGCGCATACAAACAAATACCCCCGGCAAACGCTGGTTCATCAAAGCGGATTAGGATGCCGACAAAAGATAACTTAATCTGCCTATTATTATTAACAATAGCTATCTTATTGGTAGCAACAAACTTGA